>JANCMA020211981.1:0-13160 GCA_024336925.2 Zoanthus solanderi | reverse complement strand
GAGTCTTTGGTGAGATACTTCCTTATCTTACTAATGTTCCTAAGATGAAAATGACAGCATTTGCATAATTTATTAACTTGTTTATCTAATGTCAGATATGTATCGAGTGTAATACCCAAATTCCTAGCACTTGGAGCTGGTCGAATTTGCTCATCCACCACTAACAGATATTCTAAGCAGGGTCAGGCACGGAATTTGGGGGTAAATACAGGTAACTCCGACTTATCTTGGTTCAACTTCAAGCCATTGTGTATCATCCAGGTATCGATATCATTAACACATTGCTCGATCTTATACTTGGCTGTCGCCATCTCTTCCCGAGAATCCGTTGTAAATGCAATGTATAGTTGCGAGTCATCAGCAAAAAGATGATAACTGAGACCATGGCGCCTGATGATTTTCCCGATCAGGGATGTATATACCAAGTATAGCAAGAGACCTAGGACTGATCCTTGGGGTACACCACCGTCCAGACTGCGAAGAGAGGACTTACATCCCTCAACAAACACGTACTGGTTTCCTCCATGACTGATATCCATTTCGAGTAGCGCTGTTACGTAATATTATAACCGGTATGTGCATCCTTTTGTGAATAGGTGACACGCACGGGTGCTGCCTATGCATGACTGCATCGGAGTTGTTAGTTTAAATATTTAATATAGGCCAAGTAAAATTATGCAAATGACTTCCATCTTGGAAAGAAGAAGTAGAAACCATTCAGAACCTAACGTGTTACGGAAAACGTCGCAGGAAATTACAGGAGTTGGTAGAATAAGCGACTGCGATGACTGGTGTTTCTATTGCCCGGCTCTACATCTTCGGCGAGTCGGCCTAAATTTTGATGTTCGAAGATTGCACAACTTTCGCCACAAGCTGGTGTCAATGCGAGTTCTGAAGTTACAATTTGCTGCTATAGCTGTCAAAGCTTCGCTCGAGTACCTTATAGCCATTTGGATGGTACTGAATAGATGTAAAATGCTTTAGTTAAGCAAAAACTAGTAAAAATATAACAAAATTGCAAAGCGTTGAAAAAGTGCTGCCAAACAGACACTCAGTTCAGAATGACTTTGTCAAGCATTTCCCATTAGTTGGGCAGTTCTCGCTTTGTTGGCAGTTGCAGAGTTTTTCGTCATCTTTATTTAAAAGTTTTTCGGAGTTTAGCGTGTTGGTGTGTTTTTTAGGGAATTTTATTGTATTTATCCAAAAAAGACTTCATGTGGTCCGTGCAACTGTAGCCTGTTGAAAATTATTGTTAAGTTTGTGACTGGGAGGAAAATGCTTGTCAAGGAGTCAGAGAAAGTCGCGTGCAATGTTAGCTAACATTTTTTCTTTAAGGTACATTAAACCAAAGCACATTGCGTTGTCTGTTCCGACTGGTTGATGTATGGCATCCCAGCCGGCAGAAACGGAAAACCAAACTGCAGCTTGTGCCTAGAGGAAAAAATAAGGGTTATGAAAGGTTCGCTCCGAACTGTTTAGTAAATGTCGTCATGTAATATAACACCGTTATTTTAGATGTCACTTTTGTTTATATGAGCTTATAATAAATTTGACCTGTCAGTTGCCTGAAGATCGCCAACCGGCGTGAAACTCGGAGTAGCGACAGCTGATCTTTACATTTAATAAACATACATCATTTATTCCGTTGACTGAATACCCACAAGGATCGAACAAAGCAGCATCAATCAGAGCATTAGGAAGGAAATGTGCAACTCCACTGATCTGAAAAAAGAATGCATCAGCACTACCCCATGAAAGTTTATTTTACAGTATATCACATACACGGTATAACAAATTAATAAGTTTAGTTTAATTCAAAGGATCGTATTGAAGACAGTGGGAAACAGAAACTAAAAGATTAGATCAAATATCACTATCCAGATTCTAGTAAAAAGGTAGGATCGATGACCATGGCAAAAACTATATACGGATCAATAAAGTCTGAAAATTCAATACATGCACATCCTGTCTTAGAAAAGTAACTGTGAACAGAAAAGCTGCCTCCTGTAACAATTGTACGATGTCCTGAAAAACAAGTGTTTGCTCTGTCCATCGGTTCTTCAAACTTTTTGCTCGGAATCAGGATAACCTTGAAGTTCAGTTTAACCATAAAATGTTCAAAAAACAAGTGGTAAACAAAATTGTATCCATTAACAGTTTATTTGATGATACATCTGAAGATGAACTCATTGAAAGTCTACTTGAAATGGATATTGTAATTATCACATATGTCGCCAATAATAGGAAAGTGGACGTCTGCATTAATTATTTCCTGTTAATTTGCATAATTCATTCCTCATTAATATGCATATTTTCTTAAATAAATATTTATTAATTTATTCCACCTCATTAAATATTCCTTAACTTATTCCAAGGTGAAGATAAAAAAAATTCTCAAGGTCAAGTGACAAAATGTTTCCACCCCCTCCCCCTCAGGTTCCCCAACTCTCCCCTCCTATGGAAAAAAATTTTTGCCAAGGTCATGAGGAAAAAAATGGGATCTGATTTTGACATTTATGGAAAAACCTTGGCCGACGCGAAAATTCCCCTTGTGACGAAAAGTGGAATGAAAACTTGAGATATGGTAGAAATTGATATAATTGTCTCCACCAAAGCAAAACAAAAATGAACGTTCCGCAAAAAGTGAACAAGATAAATGTCCATGCAGTGGGTATCAAAACTAAGTCACATGGTGTGGTCTTCGATGACATAGAGACCTGAGTACTTTTCAATCGTCAGACTGAGAAGACTTACGGTGTACTGGGCAAGGACAATGATACCATCCTTCCTCTAGATGATGATAATCTGCGATAGATCGAGGGCAACGGGTTTTATGCTCGTTATAGATAAACATGTTCTTTCTCCCACTACAATAATAAAAAAGTAAATTCTCAACTAAAGAATCTGGTAAAATAATTCAAAATGCTGTCAAAAAAGTGTGAACATGGAAAAAAATAGGTATTTCTGCATAGAATGTTTAGGCTCACTACTATGTGAACACAAAAAGAACAAGTTTACTTGCAAAGAATGTAAAGGTTCACAAATATGTATACACAACAAAAATAAGTCAATGTGTAGAGACTGTGGAGGAACACAAATATGTGAACACTACAGACAAAGAACGTTTTGCATAGACTGTAGAGGGAAAGGGATATGTGAACATGGAAAGCGAAAGTATAGATGTAAAGAATGTCTGAATAAGTAAACCTAACAGTTCTTTTACTACTCAATTCAGGTAGCAAAAACTATAATAAAGAGTTGGAGTCTGATAGATATAAAAAATGGATGCGGAATATCTCTATCAAGCTCTACATGGTGTGAGATATAATATTCCTCTTGAATAGGGGTTAAGATTATTGAGAGAAATAGTAAAAATCGAACACGAACAACGTAGACATAATAATCCTAACCATAATTTAAGAAGAAAATTGAAAATATATAATGAAATAAAAAAACATGAGTCTTATGCTACTCACTCAGGTAGCAAAGTTAATGAAGAAAATCTCAGCGAAATAGTAACCAGGCTGTAGCTGTTGCAGCTAACATCACTATTATTATATTGATTTCGTGTTGTGTATGTGTTCTCTTCACAGTCTTAGGAATAGTTTTATCAAGACTTTTAATATTAATAGTATCACCAACTTTTCGTAGCATGTGTGGAACAGAATGAGGTAGCTTAACTTTACTAGCCCCAAGATTATGTCTAATACCAACATCCACAGTTCCATCAGAATTCACATTTAAATTCACTCCTAGTTTCATATCAGTAGTAGCACGTTTTAACTTGTTGTTATATCCAACCGTGGATTCAGTATTGATCACCATCCTTGAAGGCATCAACCATGTCCCTGGAGATATAGCCAAGTCCAGTTTAACTTTAGCTTCCTGTACAGCAAGTTGAAATCTCTTGACTGAATCACTTATATCAGGTTGCTTCACCGCATCTTCCATCAACACTAAGAACTCACGTCTAACCTCTTGCGCACTGCCAGAGTTTCCAAGTATTGAGCTTCGAACATTGACTTGTGCACATAAAATGCAGTACACGAAAGCTTCGATAGACTGATTGATCCTAGCTTGACCAGCTTCTGTTAATCCATAAGATACAGGTAAAACAAAATGTTCGTACTGATTTTCAGAAGAATGATTCGTGATGTACTGAATCAAGTTTCCATCACTAGCGGAGCCGCCTTCATCACTGAACTTGTAAGTTCCAGGATAAGGAGCTTCCGTCTTACCATACCCTAAATTGCTGTAGTAGATATACACATTGCCCAAACCATAGTTCATCCCATGATGAAATCGGAAGTCTGTACTCGGAGAAATACCAAACTCATTGCACAGTCTTTTATAGGAAGGTATATCACAAGGGTTCTTCTTCTGATCAAAAGCATCATCACCAGGCAATGCCACTGAATTCTGTATACCTCCCATCTCGTGTAAGATTCTTCTCACTGTGAAATACACGTGAAACCAGAGAAATGATCTGACTTGATTCGGTAATTTCAACTCACCATCAATCTTTGGAATATGACTAAACTTCTCATCCTCAAAGAGTAATTTAGAGCTTATCCCACATCCAGTTGTTGCACACCAAACAGCAAAGTTCAGTTGCTGCGGCCAATAGTTCATATCTGGTGACTCCAACCATTTATGACATTCTTTGCCACTGTGATGAGTCAACTTGGTATCAATGAAGACATCACGGAACTTCATCTTGAAAGAATCTGTCGGTGTGACAAAGATCTCAAGATTAAGGAAGTCTTTTTAATCTCCTCAGGGAAGTAGTATTTATTTGACATGGTTTTATCAAAAACCTGAGTCAATCCATCCTTAGACTTGAAATAGACAGCATCATCCAAGTCTGTTTGTGTGAACCTAGAAAGTCTGCATTAGGAAACTGTTCTTTAAATTTTTTCCAGACACTCATTGTGTTTTGATGAGAAGCTTACTTTCAAATCTCATTTCCCGTGACGAGAAAAGAGTTTCTCTCAGAGTCTTTTCAATAGTTGAGGTTGTATGCCGGTGGAAGATCTGACTCATGAACTGACGGACTCCTGACTATCGTGAAGCAGTTGCAATTTATGAAGGCTTTCCTTCACCTTGATTGAGAAGTTTTATTCATAAGGTCTGTGCGAATCTCATTTTTTATTTTCTCCATGTCTGGTTGTTGTTGAGGTTGCCCAGGTTATGAAGTTACTTCTGGTATTTTTTCCTGATTGAATTTCTTATCTCATGATACTTATCAAACTCTGACTTGATCAGAAGAAACTCTTCGTGACTGATCTTGTCATCCGTGAGAGCCTTAGAAACAATGACCTTTATCGTGTTCAATTTCGCACGACAGAGTGATACAGTTATCTCATGCTTGCTGACATTCTTGGAAATCATTTTTGCACAACCTCCACTGATCACACTGACCACTGCACAAAAACCTCCGAGAGCTCCAATGCTGACAGCCACAGGAATCCCTACTCCAGTCATTGCTGTAGCAAGACCACCAGCGCTTAGAGCCACAGACATGGTGCCACTTGCAGCGGCAACGTTCAAAAAGAGACCCATCGAACGATTGTATTTCTTGTAGATATTCTTGCGAGCATCAAGCTCTCTTTCAAGGTAAGCCAGCCACTCTGAACGTTGCTTCAGCCAGAAATTCTCACCTGTTTGTGGTGCAGCCTCATTAGCATTAGGCAATTGAGGATATATATTATTGTAATTATCCATCTTATTAACATGTAAGATCACGATAGTTTTAAAGTGATTACGAATGAGTTCATACCAAAGGTTGGAAAGCTCCCATCAATGTTGGTAATGTACAAGTCGAAGTCATTGAGATAGGAATGTTGATGTGATTTCATGCCTAAGGATGGGTAATACTGTGAAGGTACAACAGCTAGTAATTTAGATGGAGTTGAGAATGAGAAAGAGCCGCCAGAGGTTTTGCCATAAGATTCATGTTTATCGACAATGTCGCAACACACGAAGAATCTCTGACAGTTCCAGACCAAAGGGTAAGGTTTATTAGCTGTAAGGATTTCCGGTACTCCGAGTTCGGTGTACAACTCTTTATCAAGTTTGACGTTGATTTTTGACACGATTGAGCAATCACCGTCAGATTTTAATATGTTAATGCATTTGCTCACTCTAGTAAACGCTTGTTGTAGATCCTCGATAAAACCGAATAATTCAACCTGTTCACCACCGGTAAGGTTGTAAACTTTCTGTTGTTCCGTTAGCCTAACAAAAGGTTTTCAAACGCGAACAAAGTCTATGACCTGAATCTCTCTCACATAATCCAGAGATGGATAGAGGTGAACTGAGGTTTTAGGTTCGCTGATGTTCAATGTAATGACAGTCATCTTTTCATCTTAGCTTCGCTTCTTTTTAAACTGTTCTACAGCTAACATGACAATCGCTACAATCAGCAGCCAAGCATGCTTCCTTAGAAACCCAATCACCTCTCCCGCAGTTTTGAAAAGGAAGCTCGCTATAGCGCCGACCATTCCAGGTAAGATCTCTCCAAGCTTTTTGCCAACAGCCTTCACACTATTACCCAAACCTCTCCCTAAAGTAGTCAATCCATTCTTCAGAATGGATACAATCACTCCGATGACAACAATTACTGCTGATAATACAGAAAATGCTGTTAAACCATGCTTCTTGAAGATCTCCTTGACCCTATCTCTGAGACGCATATTCCCTCTAATCTCTTCATTCTCTGCCTCAGACCTTACTTCTTCAAGTTGACTATTTCTTTCAGGTGCATTTCCACGTAAAGTCTCAGTCTGTCTCTCTCTTCTAGCTTCATTTCTACGTAAATTCTCAACATCTCTTTCAGCTGCATTTCTACGTATAATAGCAGCCTCTCTATCTCTTTGCAACTGTTTTCTCTCAGTCCTTGCTTCTGCAAGTTGATGGTTAAGAGCTTGCCTTTGATTTTCAGCTGCATTTCGAAGATCAATCTCAAGCTGTGTATTTCTTTCAATTACATTTCTATATTGAGCCTCTCTTACAGCTGCATTTCTACGTGTATCAGCAAGATCTTTAATTGCTAAATCTAACCTTCTATTTATAGTAACAATCTCTTTCTGTGCTTCAGCTAGCTCTTTATCTGTTGCTCTCTTTCACGTAGATTTGTAAGACTAGCTTCATTATCCGTGAGTATTTCTTCAGCGGAAGGACCGAGAATATTTAAAAGCGCTTGTGATGGTTTAGCACCTTTATTTTTAACATTGACTAATTCACCATCGTCTAAGACTTGATATTCTGCAGCTCTACCTCTTATCGGTTTCACAATCAACCGCCTCCATTCATCAAACTTAGCTATTATTTTGGAAGGATCTACTTTAGGACGTCTTCTCCTCAGTTCATTCAAAGCTTCATCTTTATCACGTTCTCTATTTGCTAATGCTTGTGCTGCATCACCTTCAAAAGTAGGATTGTTTATAGTAAAACGCCGACATTGTGTTCCATCACCTGGCCCACGTCGTGTAGACGTAGAGATATCATGAGCGAAGTTGTCCCAATCTAATGATTTATCACTCATACCAATATTTTCATATCCCTCATCACCACCTCCAGTATTAAAACCGAAAGGGTTACTGGGACCTGGGCCTTCATTATCTCCATCTCCTGGAAGAAGAGCAGTATTATCAGTTGCATCTACATCCACATCCATCGTTTTCTATGTTTGAATTCAACATAGAAAACTTTCAAATCATCCCACTCAAAACCAACGACTAGCAAGATATCCCAAAGCCATCATCCCACCTCCAACGTAAACAATCTCACCCATCTTCTGATTTTTGGAAGGTCTGTAATAGTCTGAAAACTGTGGAGGTTCATCTGACAGATTTTCATCTTCGTGTCTTATTATAATACTTCAGAGCCTCATCTGTGTTTGCAAAGTTACGAGAAGCAATAGCATTGTTACGTCTATTTTCATCTTCCCAATCAAGGAACTTTTGTCTCTTCTCTTTATAAGCTGCGTAATCTTTTTGATGTTTTTCCAAGGCTTTGTCATGCCTCTGTTTTTCATACAAAACATCTTCTGCGTACTACCTGATAAATACTTTACAGGGTAAGATCCTCCAACAAAGGTTGTTGCATTAAGAACCACACCTCACACCATCATCGCCACTGCTGATGCCATCTTCAGAGTCTATGTCTGAATATTCATCTTCCACTTCTTCTAAAGTGTTTTCACTGTCCATAATGATTTTCTTCACAGATGATGCAATGATAAGAGCTGCGGTTATTCTTGCATAACCCAAGAGGATTGAAACGTTATTTTCTTTCAAAGTTTGTTTAGCCGCGGAATCAACTAATACCGCGATTCCAAAGATGGCTACGGCGTCACGTAGATCTTTTAGAAAATCTTCACAAACCATTTGTAAGTCTAGAGTGTTTGTGGTATTATCTTCTTATCCTCTAAATAAGTTTTGAGTTCCATCGAACCTGCAAGAACTCCGGTGAACTTTAAGTAGTTCATGAGGTTGGAACTAGGATTTCCAAGAAAGTTTTCCTTCAGAACCTTTTTGCCAACGTAACCAACTCCAGTTACGAGAGCCATGAGGACTGCGGCGTTAGTTGCGATTTTGATAAGCTTATTCTCTTCTTTACCCGACATGCTTAAGTCTAGAGTATTTTAGGTGAAGAATATTATCCTTTTAAGTTGCTTTACAACATCCCTATTTTTGGTGTGGGTACAGGAATTTTTGAAGGTCTTACTGTTGGAGTGATGGGAGCATTAAGTGGTGGTGGTTGTGAATAGAGTGAGTCTGATTTAGTCTTATTCCAATATCTCGAGAACAAATTGAAAGCAACCAACCCTACGCCGATCACACATACGGCGACATATTGCGCAGACCAACCAATGGACTCTGGTGCACCTCCACCTTCAACTTCACTTTTCTACTCACTTTTACTCTCAGCTTCGTGCTTCTTTTCTCTCTCGAGAGCTGCTTTCGCTTTCTGGTTATACTCTGCAAGCTTCTTACCTGCAGCAACCTTCTTCGGATCTTTCTCCTTTTTGGGAGGTTGAGCTTGAAGCTCTGTAGGAACCTTAGTGATTTGCTCAACTGCTTCTTTAGCCATGTTTTAGTTGTTACATAGTAAACCTTTAAGTCACTGCTAACGTGTTATAAGTAGTCAATTCAAGCTTATGAATAATGCTTATTATGGAAAGACCTTAGAAAATGTCAGAAGCCATGTTGACATAAAATTGGTGACAAGTGAAAAGCTTTCTCACTTGGCATCAATTTTATGTCAAAAGTGCTCAAACCCATCGTTCGCGAGAGCGAGTAGTGAAGACACTACCAACATATGACTGTCATTCCTTTAGGTAGATTTCAATTTTTTTTTAATCACTATCAAAGACACTGTCATCGCTTTCAAAGGTGAGTTCTTCATAGTCTGTTTCATCATCATCAGACTCTTTCTCTTGTACTTGTGGAAGCATGCGTCGTGTACATACAGATCTTTTCACCATGTTTGGAGTGAAGTTCATCTCGGTTAAACGGAGGCGAACAGACACAGCATAACTAGCCTGACCATGCGCACCCCAGTAAATACTTTCCCAGAGTACTACTAGATGCCAAGTGCCATGAACATTCATACACATGAAGGGAGACATCTTCTTATCACCAGGTCCGAAGATCTTGGTATAACATTTTATGTTTTTGCCTTTCCCATTCGTATCCAACTCGATGTAAGCGCACAGTGGTTTGACAGTGTCAATGAACTTTCTACAATCTTCTCTCTTACTCTTTTGATGCTCGTAAATAGGCTTCACAGCGTACTTCCAATTTTCATGCGAAATCTCTCCAACATCATCCTTACGAACCATGTAAGCACTGTAGGTTGGTGAGGGAACCTTTCGCTCTTTCTTGCTCTTCTCACAGAATTTCTTCATAGCGTCAACGGTTGTCTCCCACATCATGTTAAGTGTACGACGGGTCGCAATCTCGGCTGGGGTTGGTTTCTCTACACTTGGGAGTGGGTATGCAATCTGAAACCCTTCAACCTTATCAAGAGTCTGATATTCTTGAGGAGTTCCAAATGGCCAAATACCGTTAACACCCCATAAGTTCTGCTTCGCAAGTTCAAAGCAAATGGGATGTTTCTCACCGTTTTCATCCAAAAAGTATACCTTCGAAGTAGTCCACTCAACGGTGGAGTTACCCTTAGTGAAGGTATGAGTTTTAGGTTCTTCAACGATGACCTTACCCCAGTCGAAGACATAATCAAGCGGAACGAATACTTCCTCAGTTGACATTGTTTTTGGTTTTATGAACAAAGAAATTCCTGCCTTTAACCTAGTTTTATTAATTTACAATTCCACTTTTTCCTTAGGTGTTCTAAGCAGGTTGCTCAAGATACTACTTAGGTGTTCTAGGTAGTATGCTTAGACGTGCTCAGACGTTTGCTTAGATGCTGCTATTGAAGGAGAAACTCTTGCTGTTGCGTGGGGTCTGGAGCACACACGTTATTTCACGCACGGCTGCGACATTCTCCTGGTTGTGACTGACCACAAGCCCTTAGTAAAAATCTTTGGAGACCGTACCCTCAATAAAATTTCAAACTAGCACCTGTTCTGACTCAAACAGCGCACTCTTCCATGGCGTTTCGAGATCAGATATCTACCTGGTAAAAACTACCATGCTGCAGATGCAGCGCTCGACATTCTTCCCCATCCGGTTCCACAACCAACATTTCACTCGAAACCAGCAGCCCTCAAGACTTCAAAGAATCTGCTCTTATGAAATCGATCTGCTGTGAAACACAAGAACTGTTCACCATACCATGGTCTCTAAAAACATCTCTGAAACATTGATAGAGCAAAATCCAGAACCCCTCGACAGCAGCGACCCCATCGTAGCGAGGTTCTGGCCTGCATGTCAGTCCATGTACGCACAGGAGGGTGTCTTACTGTACCAGGACCGAGTCATGATACCTCCCTCCCTGCGCCATTAAGTCCTACTGCATCTACATGCAGCCCACCAGGGGACATCGACAATGGAGCAGCGTGCACAGACCATAGTATATTGGCCAGACATGACAAAGGACATCCGCGAGACCAGAGAGGGATGTGCAGACTGTAATAGGAATGCCCCCTCACAGCCTGCCACCCCAACTCTCTCCACACAAGCACCTTCCACTCCATTCAAATCAGTATTTGCTGACTTCTTCGACTACAGAGGTCACCACTACCTTGACGTGGGAGACCATTAGTCAGGCTGCATTGAGGTACTAAGTTCTTCAACTGGGACTGATCTAGGTGCATCTCATGGTCTAGTGCGCCACCCCCTTTATTTTTTGCAACGTTCGGAGTCCCCGAGGAGCTCTCAAGTGATGGTGGGCCAGAGTTCACGGCTGATCACACGGAGGACTTCCTCCGCCAGTGGGGCATAAGACACCGTATCTCCTCAGTGAGCTTCTCAGTCAAGACCGCCAAATGCCTACTCATGTCGAACACAAGCCCGACGAGGAGCCTCAACCACAACTGCTTCTTGCATGCGATGCTGCAATTATGCAACACTCCTGACCCGGGCTACAACCTCTCACCTGCACAAATTGTATTCGGCCGCCACCTCCAAGATGCACTCAACTTCATCAACTGCTTGGAGAAGTTCTCAAACCATAACGTAAGACCACTCTGGCGTGAGGCATGGGCTGCCAAGGAAGAGGCCCTTCGAACGAGGATAAAACGCACATCCGAATCCCTGAAGGCGCACTCTAAACCTCTTTGGCCACTGTCACTGGGCAAAAGATTATTCCTTCAGAACCAGCAAGGCTCACACCCAAAGAAATGGGACAGATCGGGGGTAGTGGTAGAGTCCACTGGACATGAACAGTACCGAGTAAAAGTTAACGGTTCTGGATGGGTAACCCTGTGCAATCGCTGCTTCCTCCGGGCCTACACACCTGTAACCTCCTCCATCCCGCATCAAAAGGTAGCAGCTCCTACACCAACTACCAGTGATGAGCCGCAACCCTCACCAGCAGACCTTTGTCCAGAGGAACCCAATCAGCAGGATCAAGGGACTGGTCAAGATCCAACAGCACAATCTTTGCCAGATACGCCATGTGATGGCTCACCAGATTCAACCGAGCCCGACGAGCTCCAGCTCCAGGTAAAGAACCCAGCAATCACCAAGCACCCAAGATCCTCATCCAGGACAATCCCCATCTACCAGACCCACCTCAACGACCTCAGCGACGCCACCCCCCGAAACAGTACAAACCTAAAAAAGAACATGGAAGTAATTTGAGTCCGGTACCTACAGTCACCCATAAGTTCCCGGACTGGGGGGGATAAAGTGACACTCGCTTATATTGTAACTTATATGACATTCCAGTTGCTTGATTAAGATTACCGCTGAGGAGTAGATTTAGGGCAGCCATCTTGGATTCTCGATCTTTCGACTACTATTAGAGCTAATGTTATTGTAAGTTCACACCTTTTTTACAATGTTATCATTCTTGCCTTATTAAACGTTGATTATCATGTCAGTGGTATTTTTATTGTGATTATTTAGCTGTATTCTCATCTTAGTCGTATTATTGTAGATCTCTATCATCGCTGTCAGAATAAAATCTTGCATTGAGGAGTCAACATACTTCATAAACTTTTAATTGTGACAACAAATTAAATAATTGTTTGTTTATCTCTTTATTTTATGTGCCATATCTTTTGGCAAGGGCATTATTGATCCACCATGCAAGCAGCTTATCATTGCATTTGCAGTTAGTGGTCACATGACCACACCCACATTCAATTAACCCTTTCGCTCCCAAACCGGCCTAAACCGGCCATACGATATGGTACTGAGTTAAAGAATTTAATCTTTTTTAAACAAAACTATGTTTCATATTTGGTTTTAAGGCGAACTCTAGTAGTTTTTTAAGTTTTGAAAGCCAGTGATGTAAGAATAAACTGTCATTTTGGCAGAAAGTCATTAGCTGAAGTGCAAAAATTGAAAAAAATACCGTTTTGCGTCGTTTTTGGAAAGGCAAAATCAACGATGTTTTGCCTTGGTTTTTGATGAAATTTTCATTGCCAGCAAACGAAACAGCTTTAACTACGAAATTTAGACCTAGTACTGAGATATAGTGAACTTGTTTAGCATTTTCTTAGTTCATGGATCAAGCTACAGCCG
>JANCMA020211980.1:0-23238 GCA_024336925.2 Zoanthus solanderi | reverse complement strand
CCGACGAAGGACTAACGTCCGAAACGTCAGTAAGTATTCTCTCTTTTTTACGGTGTAGAATTTACATTTTTATTATTGAGTATATTAAGTCAGGACACTTGATGTGTCGGACGTTGATTTGAACCAAAACGAAGGTAATATGCTCCCTAAACTTGTCAAAGTAAGAAGACAGACAAATTTCAATGAAATTTAAATAATTTGGTTCATGCAAAGGTCATATTTTCTTGTAAACAATGCCAGTAAATGATCAGTACAAAAGAAGATGAGAAATCGTAATTATCAAGAAAAGATGAAAATAAATGGAACATAAAATCCTCTGTAGGCTGTATGGAAAGCTCACACACATATGATGTTGTTACAATCCACATCTGCAAGAAATAAAAAATATAAAATATGTCAATGGAAGTTGTCACAATTCTAGTGTGCCGATGAAAGCATTATGAGAGATGTGGCTGGAAAGAGATACAAATAAACTCTTCGTCCGTGCGGGGCCAAACTAAAGTGGTCATTAAGGCCACGTTGGTAGGGAACATTACCCCCTAAATGAACTTTAAAAACTAACAGATCATCATTAAGGCCACGCTGGCAGCGGCACATTACTTCTTGAACAAACCATTAACTAACAGAGTACGCGTTAGTAGGCATGGACAGCTTTGTCGGCCTTATTTGGCTTCTCATCAACGTGGCGTTGATTCCCATCTTAGCTGCTGCAACTATAAATCAATTTAGAAATAAATAAATACTTTATTTAACGTCAATTGAAAAGGAAGTAGTTGCCTATTCTTCCTAGCCAGAGGCTAATATTTAATCGCTCGACGGCTGGGATCTTGGCGTGAAAGTCGAATTTGCAACTATTCAATAATAGCACACACGCTGTATCTATCTTCAGCCCATTCATCTGTATTACTGAGTAAGAATTTCTATAAACAAGCTGTGATGGGTTCCGCGATGGCTTCGTGAGGTTTCTTAACTTTCAGAAAAAAATACCTATTTTGGTTTTAAGTTATCAAGAGACAATTTGAAGAGCATAATGCAGCCAAAACCCTGTACTGAAACAGTGGTTGTAAACTAAGTTTTAACTGAAATCAGTGCAGGAAGTCTTTTTAAAAACTTTAGCACGCAGGCAGTTTCACTGTTAAGCACATGATGGTTTTTGACATAAATTGCTAAAGAGCTTATTACTGATTAAATCAAAGTTTTAAAACAACCACGTTTCAGGGGGTTTAACTGAGTGACTCCAAGGGATTGAGGGTGGTAATGAAGAATATCAGCAAAATTGAGAGCTTTCTTGCATAACAACTGCCTAAGACAAATCTGCATTATCAGTTTGGCCAAAATCATCACAAACAAGGACATTCACAAGAGGTCGGGATACAGGCTTTGGCTACTGGAAATTAGATGTGAAGACCGAGACGGTTCGGTCACATATTCAGGATCCCCAGCTATGATAACCAAACGTAGCTAGTAAGTAAGTAAGTAAGTAAGTTAGTAAGTTAGTAAGTTAGTAAGTTAGTAAGTTAGTAAGTTAGTAAGTTAGTAAGTAAGTAAGTTAGTACGTAAGTAAGTAAGTCAGTAAGTCAGTAAGTCAGTAAGTAAGTAAGTGAGAAAGTTAGTAAGTAAGTTAGTAAGTAAGTTAGTAAGTAAGTAAGTTAGTAAGTAAGTAAGTTAGTAAGTAAGTAAGTAAGTTAGTAAGTAAGTAAGTTAGTAACTAAGTAAGTTAGTAAGTAAGTAAGTAAGTTAGTAAGTAAGTAAGTAAGTAAGTTAGTAAGTAAGTAAGTAAGTTAGTAAGTAAGTAAGTTAGTAACTAAGTAAGTAAGTAGGAATGTACGTAAGTTAGGCTGTATATTGATGAACGTTAACAAAGAGATAAAAGGAGACTACAACGCATAATGAGCAAATAAAAAAACTTTTTCTGGGATCAGATCTTTCATACAAGCAAAAAAAACAAATATCCATTAATACCCTGCATCCACTGTATGTTCTGTAATGACGAAACTCCACCAGCTTTCTGTTTGTAATTACTTATCTGGGATGAATTGGCTGATGAAGGCGATGGTGAAGGAGACTGATGATGGGGAGTTGGAGTGTCTTGCATGGAAGCTGCATTCGCTTCCTCCCGAAGTTCTTTGCAGGCTGCATACAGCACCCCTCCAGTTTCGTTCTTTGAGGCTCTATTTTGTCTGCCCTGACTGGTCTGTTTAATGAATCCCCCAAACCGCTCATCATGTGCCTCTTCTACCTCATCCAGCAACAGCTGGCCATACGCGTTTTCGGAAACATCTTCACACAGAGACCTCGAGGTGCCAGTTCGCATATTAGGAAGGCTATAGTGGTTAAAGGAACTTGTTGTGCTAGAGGAGGAATGACTTGGAGTTCCCATAGACACTGGCGGTCTGAGTGCAACACCACTGCAGGACTGGGTTCTAGTTGGAGTTTTCTTTTTGGTGGCACGTTTTGATGTATGATACCTGCCATTGCACGTTTCAGGTTTTTCCATACCACAATTGAGTTGTCGGTTAGGGCATGTGAAAATGGCTTTTTCCTTCTCTTCATTTGATTTCTGTTCAGAAATTGAAAGAAAAACATCGGGACTAAAATATTTCACACGTGATGCACTCTCTGACAACTCTTCAACTTTTTACCATTGATAACAAACACCCTACCTCCCCCTGCAATGCTGTTATGCTAAATGAAAGAATTGTATGGTTGATAAAAGCAGTGCTAAGTCAAATGAAAGTTGAAATAAAAACCCTTGAAAAAAACCTGAAGCGACTGATTGTTGAGCAGGTTTTTCATATATAGATTTGGGTGCACTTCTCACTTGACAAAAATTCATGTTTGCTATATCGTTAAACTAAATGGAAAGAAACAAGAGTCTTAATTCATTTGAACAAATGGCTTTACAGAAATGTGAGTAAAATACCATCTGGTAACAAGAGGCGAATAACGACCGTCCACTCACAAAGGGTAAGCGTTGACTAAGCCAAGTATGTAGAGTTCGTTAAACAGTTTCTTCCTTAATTACTCAAATAAAGTTCAAAACTGAACCAACGATTGTTTTATAAAACTATAATTGCCAATAAAACTGAAAAAGAATCACTTGTAACTAACTCAAAAAATCATTGTAAACAAAAAAATGGCATCAACTACTTCTGCTGATCAACTGACAGTTTATAAACAGATCCAGATTTCAAGGATTTTGTGACAATCCGAAGCAACCGTAGTTTTATTTGTTTGTAACTTCTTTCAGTTAACATTGGCAAGCTGAATCTCATCCGACTTTCTCAATTTCGTCCTTAAGCTGCTACACTCTTAAGTTTTCTTTTCATAAACTACTGTGAAATGCCATTTTGACCTCCTTTCCAAAACAGTAGATAACCATGGTTATTGCGCGAGCCAATGAAAACACGCGAACGTGGATATATATCAACTTGGAAAATACTAAATGGGATTTAAGAACTTTGATACCACAATGTTAACGACAGCGGCCATTTTACCTATATGTATTACAGTAGAGTAAAGTCTAACGTTTCATTATTAATCAGCTCGTGGTTTCTCCATACCTTAATCTCGAACGATGTCTTCTCTATGGTAGTAGTATCATTGATGTTCAAATCACCAATCATTAATGGATTATCTTGTGCTAACATGTAGCTGTCTCGTTTTAGAGATACGTAGAAGGTTGATTTATTTCGCTGCAACACAAAATAAGACTTTTTTAATTCGTGAAATGAAGTAAACATTGTTTCAATTTGGAAATTATTTTAACCAGCCTCACTAAATCTCAAAATCTCTTAACCAACTAGCTATATAGGGAATTTACCAAAAAGTCATATTTCATTTTCAAAAGCAAGGGACAAAAACTCTAGTTTTCTAAGAACCAAGAAACACTTTTTACTAGTCTTCAGCCTGAACTTGTTCTTATTTGGTTTTTATTTTTACAACAAAACAAAAAGCTTTTTTTATAATATTGTTCCTAAAAAAGGATGTATTTCTATGAAAGCGCATTACAATTCATTCACTATAGACTAAATAACAAATTAAAAAAACATACCGGTTTCAGCATCAACAAAAAATAGACCAATTTCGATGTATCAAAACTCAGCTTGGGTCCAAGGCTTAAATAAAGGGGAATAAAACAAAAAAAAACCTAGTAGGCAATGACGAAAGAATAATTTATTTCTTTTGTTTTATTTTCCTAAGCCTCGGAACCAAGCTGAATTTTAATGTATCGAAATTGCTCTACTTTCTTAGTTATTTTGACGAAGCAGGTCAGGGCAGAGAGAAAACTTGACATTCACTGAGAGTATTAAAATCTTATCAGTTCCAGTTAGATTATTAAAGATATACTCTTCTATTCAAATCAAAGTAGTGCTTATTGTTGCTACAAACCTTTACTTTCTTGCGCTCCTTGTTCTGTTTTCGTGGTTTCAACGACTGGACGGACTTTCGCCTTCTTCCAATAATAAACATGATGTTCAGTGTACACTGCAGTTACAAGACAGTATTTAGTAATTAATATCTCAATTAATGAAACGTTAGATTTTTCCCTAAAATTACATGAACAACAACGACAACAAATATTTTATTTAACGTCAACTGCTAAAGAAGTGGTTACCTATTATATCAAGTATAGATAGCACATGAATGCTAGTAGCTAACTCAGAGCCAATAACATAGGCAGTAAGACCACATTGGTAGTTGGTATTACTCCTTTAATCTATAATAAAAGAAGTGAGCCTGAATGTTAGCAACCATGGGCAGCTATTTCGGCCTTTTTGAGCCTCATCAGCATTGCATAGTTAATAAACAGGCTGAGATTAGTTCCCATAGAAGATATTAAACAATACTGAAAGTGTAATGCTTGTGCTGGGCCGTACCTAGGATTTTTTTTCATCTGTGGGGGCAAACTCTGCACACCTTTACAGGGGTCTACCGTATATAAACAGGGTTTCTAACCGTATATAAACAGGGTTTCTAACTGAACGTTTTGTTTTTACCCCTACATAGAAGGTTGCCTCTAAGATCTTTAATGAAACAAACCACAATGATGCTTTTTGTTTTAAATTGTCATGATTTAGTACGGCATAAACAGCTTTATAAATAGATAATCTGTACATCGGAATGAAAAGAATTTTAGAATTGACGTTTCGGCCTGAGAGCTGACCCTTCGTCTGAGTGAATGTTTTTCTTAAACTTTCAGCGGCAAAAGAACCCTGAGGATGACAATTTTTGTCGAAAACGTTTGGTGTTTTCAGTAACGTATTTTAAATTCTAAAGCCTTAATATATTTTTTATAACTTTTACTTTTATAGCGAACTTATGTCAAATATGAATGTTTTCTGTTTCTACTGTTTCTGTAGAAACACCAACGAAGCATCCAATTATGACTAAACAGGTTGTTCATTTTTGTTAGCAGGAGCAAGTCCCCCTGCCCCCATTCCGCTATGTACGGTCCTATTGTGGGTTGTGGCTTAAATCATAAACATCACATGTATGCGTGCTAGTAGCTAACTTGAAGCCACTAAAATGGGCACCAAGGCCACACAAGTGAGACCTAAAATGGCTTAAACAGCTGTCCATGGCTGCAAACATCACTCAGACTCACCATATTGGAAAACTACCAATGTGGCCTTGTTGCCCATCACATTGGCTTAAAGTTAGCTGCTATCGTATTTATGTGATATCAATATTTGAAGTTTATCAATAAAAAAATTTTAAAAACAAAATCTTGCAAGTATTACGCTTTTTCAGTGTTGATGGTTATCTCTGCAATGTAATGGGAAGAATGTGTAAGGTTTTTTAAAACTGTTGATCTGACCACATCTAGAGCTCAAAACGCAAGCTATTTGTACTGTTTGAAAACGCTACTGGCGGTGATCAAGAAGTTAAACCTTGCGTTGAAAGTATATATGATGTCGTACTATCATTATAACTTTTATTACTTGTGTTAAAACAGATACTGAGAAAAATATCTAGTTTCGAAAGCAAATAGCGGTTTGTTGAAATATCCATATATTTTACTTTACAACTGCCAATTGGCATTTTCAACGATTGATATATAGATTAACCATTTTGCGTTAATAAAGACTTTGAACACCAGAGACCAAGTTCTATCTTCAGCTTTTTGTATATAACTATATATGTTCTTTATAAATTCGTACAAGGCATTGTGACATATTGATAATATGTAATAACTGCAAATTCATGCAGTACCTTGAGTGATTTTTCAATGCGCATATCATCCTCATCTTCTTCCCAAGAACTGCTATCAGTGGCAGCACATTTCTTAGACTTTGCTTGTTCGTGCAGTGCTTTATGTTCCTCACAAATTGTGTAAGTTCTCTCGGCAATGTTGTAAATCCTGTCTGTAGGGATTCCTGACACCGAAATCCTCCTATTACCTGCAATCATTTTCTGAAGCTCATGCTGCAATAATGCCAGTTCATTCTGTATCAGATCTTTCTTGAGTCCCACACGGGGACAGTGTTCACAATTTGTGCCCTTTTGACAAAATCCAGTGTGATTGGTTGACAAATGCTCCTGTAAATGTTTAACAACACCTAGAAGATGGTTAACCATTTGATTTTTAGCCTGCATATCTTTTATAAAATCTTCAGTCTTTCTCAGACGCGATTTCTGACTCTGCAGTGTCTTACAATCAATAGCTTTTCGTGCCGTCCACACATTTGGTCTCTTTTCAACCTCTCTGATTACATACTTCTTGCTACTTGCACTGTGTTGCCATAAAAATACCTGAAATTTTTATTGGTATCACATTAAACGAGTTCAGTTTTTAAAATTAAAGCAGAGTTTATACATGCAAAATACAGACAAAGATCTTGTAAAGAATTCGCCATATCCTAAACGAGGAGAGAACTGGGTTCGAGTTGGGACCACAAAGCATCTATGGATTGATTGGATGGACAGCTGGTTCGTAAACAGAAAGAAGGAAGAAGGCAGAAGTAGACACAAAATGTATATGGGCAGCATTTCTGAAGCTGTTTATGCACCCGGGAACACAACAATTATAGTGAGAAGACATTGATCAGAACATCAAAACATGCACTTTCCAATCAATCCACAGATGCTTTGCGGTCCCAACTCGAACCCAGAACTTTCTCTTCTCTTTTAGAACATAGCGAATTATCAAAAGGGATTCAAACTTTAATGGCTGAAAGACTTAAAGTTATTAGGTCACCCGACAACAGGGGCCTGGTAGACAAACACAGGTGTTCAGAATTTGAGACAGAAGTTTGCTTATATCTGAGAAGCTCCCCTCACACATCTGCTAACAACAAACCCAAACTTTTTCTCTAACCAATTCCCACAATGTTATTACTAACGCCCTCTAAAAAATTTCCAAACCCATTCTTAAGTTACCAGTCATGGATGAAAGAATTGTTTACTATCACACAATAATATTAGTAATGATGACCTGTGATGGATTAGTTCCTCATCCAAGGAAAGATTCATTTAAACTTAACAATGTTTAAAGTGTTGCACATTAAATTTAGTTATGTTACTAAAGTATTACTAAAAGTTGAAGATATCACACCTTTTCTTTAGACAACTGCTTTTGTATTGCAAACTTTTGTGGATCTTCATCAATGTTGTAAACAATCAAGGGTTTAGGAAAAGGGTCGATAGATAACATTTCATGTGAAGCAAACTGACTGAAATCAACACAATCTAATAATGATTCAGCGACTTTTGTACACCCAATATGTACAAGAGATTCCATCAATGACACAATGGTTGCCTCAGGTCCTTTTTCTTTCTTCCATTTCATTAAGACCTGATATGCCTTCTCTTCGACGCTATCAAAGTCCCTATTAATGTTTTGGATTGCACATTCCTTTTTAAGAAGGTTTCTTCCAAGCTTCTCCCAAACTTTGCCAAGCTCTTCAGCTATTTCACTAAATATAAATTCCATTCTCACTGGATTTTTACTTGTGGAAATGGAACTCATCCTTGCATCTGAATGAATGAAACAAACACTGTCACTGAAATTGTTTTAAAACATCTAGCAACACTAGTATCCTCCCAAAATAACAATAGTCAACAAATACAAAAAATAAGGGTACTCTCAACTCCTGAATAGACATCCTCGGCTATATTTTATCAAAAAACATGCATAACAGGACATTCTCTTGCAATCCCTCCCCCCATTTATAAATTTCTGAGCCAAGAAGATGGTACAAATTCCAAAAAGAGGAAAAAATAAAAAACTCACAAAACATTAGTTCATTCAGCCTTTATTGATTTATTTTATCTTTGCACATAAATGACATTGTACAGACTGTATGCTGTGTCAGCTATTCCTAAGTTGGTTTGCTCGAAGTGGGCATAAATGGTTACAATCTGGTTAGCCTAGTTGGTTAGGTGCCAGTCTACCATGTGGGTGGTTCAATTCCTAGCCAGATCAACATTCAGGGTCTTAAAATAATTGAGAAGTGGCTGCCTTTGCTCTAACATCTGCAAATGGTTAAACTTTTTTAAAAATGTTATGTATTTGTGTGAGAGTATGTTTTTGTTAAGTGATGCGCTCTCTATTCGGTTTTGAATTTGTTTTTCACATGCAAGCTTGTTGCTTTTTGCTAAGTGAAATGTGCTGTGAATACTGACCAGTTTTTACAGTTTTATCTATTGGTTTCCCTTACTTTACTAACGTTGTTCAGTTAACTTGCAGTGTTCACTTAGTGGGTGGCTCGACCTCAATTAATCTTCAATTGGTACAGGATTTAATGGAGCTGAAACCAATTGTAGAATTGCACATAATTTTGGTATCCTGCTGATGCACAGTAACTGTTTTGCTATTTTTTCTTCAGCATAATTCTATAGCTAGTTATTTCTGTTCAGATACCTATCTTTTGCATCATCTCAGATACGACATTAAAATGTACATGTAGGCTCACTGAGACATATCTGTGTTTATGTGTGTGTGTCTGTCATGTGAACTACAGTTCACAAGAGTTGCTTATACCAGCCACGCTCCAGAGAAGTGCAGAAAGAGAGTAAGGATCATGGTGAAAGAAGGCCTAGAGGAGGTGATTGAAGTTAAAAGATGGGATGATTAAATGTTGAAAATTGCAACATTTGGTGTGTGGAAGGAAGATTCTTCATGTCTTTTTAGCATATGCTCCACAACAGAGTAGGTCTGAAGAGGATAAGAGAGAGTTTTTTGAACAATTATCAGATAACATATATGATGTCACTCAGAAGGATCTTAATTTTGATGATGGGAGGCAATTTGAATTGCCACAATGAATCAACACATGATGGTTTTGAGAATGTGATGGGATGTTTCTGTTTTGGAGTGAGAAACCAAAAAGAGAAAAACATTCTGGGACTGTGTCAAGAGCATAGCCTGAGAGTTATAACCTCGTATAATTGAAAGATACAAGAACATCTCATCACATACAAGAGTGGAGGTAATGCAAGTCAGACTGATTATGTGTTATGCAGAAGACATGAAGAATTGAAAATGAAGAACTGCAAGGAGATACCAAGAGAGGTGTGCTTGACTTAAAGCATAGATTGTTGTGGGCTGAGGTAGTGATTAGGGGAAAGAAAAAGAGGGTTTGTTAGAGGGATGAAAAGAAAATTAAAGCTTGGAAGCTAAAGGATCCTATCAAGAGAAGAATATTTGATGAGAGAATGAGTGACAGAATATAAGCAAATGCTGATCATGATGGTTTGTCAAATGCATTGTTGAATTCCACAAAAGAAGCCTGTTGAGAGACAACATGAAGGAGACAGAGAGATCTACAGAGAAACATGGTGGTGGAATGACGACCTGTAGATGCAACTGTTGTATTATGTCAGTCAAAGGAAAAGTTTGGAGAAAACAAGAAAGGGCTTTTCCATGTCTCTGTTGTTCTCAAACAAAAAGACAACACTTTAAAAATTAATTTCTTACACTCACAGCAATCAATGATCACACGATTTTCATTTTATCTATTTGCCAAAGCAACTGAATTTTCCACTTAACTTACTCTTTTTTGTAGAGTATAGTAAACTTCTAACTTTCTCATCTGACAAAAGCACCTGATTCTCATCTTCTTCCAGAAGTTTAAATACATCAGCCTGAGTTCTAGAAAGTGAGTCATCACAGTTATGGCTGATATGTAAGCTAGAATCAAAGCCAGAATCACAACTTGCAAACACAGAGTTTAAAGATCCCTGGGACTCTTTGCTAAGGAACCTCTCACAGATTGGCACATCATCCACTGACAAAGGGCATCGTGATCGAGACTTGACCAGCCTTGGGCAAGAGAAACTTTTCGGTCTTTGTAAATCTAGAATTTGGGAATGAAGACATAGAATTAATCGTTATAAGGGTTAACATTAATTTAAGCTTTAATTTCTATTAACAAGTTATTGAATTAAAGAAACAGACTACAGTCAAAAACACCAGTTCTAAAATTATTTTCACTAACACTGTTTCAGTAGAAACACCGATGCAGAATGCCATTATTGAATTAAAGATATTGATAAAGTATTTAACTCATAGAAAAGCCATAAAATCGTCAATGTGTCACTTTTTTGCTGGCAAACTCTGAATTAACTATGAAATGATAAGACTTTAAAATATGATTATTTGATAGGCATTTTATAACATTGTTTCATAGAAAACCAACAAATAACTTTCATTCACCTTTTTGCTCATAATATACAGAAATGCTATGAATTGTACTAAGGCTACTGCTCATCATCATAATTTTAGTTTCAAGTCCACATTTTCCCACTACTGCTATAAAATGCTATTAAATAACATCCATGAAAAGGTATATAAAGCACCAATACTACCAAAACATCAATTATAAACTACTAATAACTTAACACAAATTAAATTCCTAGAAAGATCTAAAGTTTTATAATCTGTGCATCTGTGAAATGATGACCTCTTAATAACTCTCTCCTTTTTCATAGCAACAAGCAGATTTTTTTAAATAACCTGAGTTATTAGGTCAATAAATAATTGCCAACGAGCCAGGCAAGAGAAGATGCAAGCCTGGGGAAGCAGCAGCATCATAGAGCCAATGCACGTGTAGAAAGTAGGAAGAAAAAATCTCGACCTGGATAGATAGATAGATAGATAGATAGTTTATTAAATAATCATATGGCAACCACCTAACAGCTGAATTACCTGATTTTACAATAATAATAATTTAATATAATTAAAAATTGCATAATTGGATGTAAGATAATATAACAATAGATTTTGTGTGAGCCAATCACAGCACAAAACGTTTTCAGAGAACAAACAGCGGCTTATTCATTTTATCAAGACATTTTATCTGACAAGAGTCAAAACTGATGAAAATACTTAAAAAACAAAACAAAATGTTAGAAGAAAATTCTTTATGTTCGAATGGTTTTCACACGCTGAGATATTTCAGTTTATTTTGCTTTCAAATAGCAAAGCTAGAGCGCCAGTTCTCAGTACTTGCAGAGCTCGGTTTGGTCGTCCTCGAGATTTTGTTTTGCTCGTTACCACTTAGCAATAGCTGTTACTAGTAATTATAAGTTAAGTACATTGGCCTCATTGCATAATTAAATTATTTCAACATGTGGTTAAACCTACAATAAACTTCCTCGGATTAACGGACCGAAATACATTGACCACAATATGACGTTTTATGCACTTGTAAGGACAACTCCTGAGGCAAACTGAGAAACACTTATTGTTCAAAATGATGATGGCAAGTCTATTGTTTCCAGGACAGAAGGTCATACTGTATACATGTATATGTGCTTAGTAGGCAATTCATTGCCTGCAGTTTCTTTCAAAATCAACATTTTTCCATGGCTGATAACATAAATATTTCAAAAGGCAACATTTTAATATAGGGCATGCGTATAAAGTCAAGATCATTATAGTTTTAAATAAGTAAACAATTTGCAAGCTAAGTACATTTTATGTTATCGGTAGATTATCTACCTTGGCCGTCGAGTTTTAATTTTACGCTATTTAAGTTAAGTAGGTAGATATTAAAGTTAAACAAGCGCCAACCGTGTTTCCTTGTGTTTTCAAGACTAAAAAACTCGACTGACAAAGGTAGTATTTTATCTGAAATATTTATACTGCCAATTTGGATGTTGTTGCAAACTCAGGATGCAAGCTATAAATTGAAGAGTAATTCCTTCATTTTAGTGTTCGATCTTGAAAAGGAAAACAAAATACAATTTCACCAAATAAAGTTGCCTGTTATCAAAATCCAAGTAAATTAAAACAAACTCAACTGTGTTTTAATCTGTTTACTTAGTTGAGAATTAAATTTCGATGTCGTTGTTAATATCAAGGCAGGCCGAGCTAATTTCAAGCACGGGCTTCGAGATTCGATTTCAGGATCACCCTAAAAACTTGCACACAGAGCATATATTTTAATGAATAACTTCAGGGTGAAATAAAATAGTTTGCACACACTTGGAACAGGTAAATCATTTAAGCGATGTCAAAATATTCAGATCTACTCTAGATCTTAACTTACCGGTCATCGTTTCGGCGAGGTGAATTTAACTTTTCAGGAAATACAACTTTAGTCTCTTGCAGAAGTTAAAATAGTTTACCAGGAAAATCAGTATTTTAACTGGTCAGTATCTTAACTGCACTCTTTTACCGTAATTCCCTTTGGTGGAAATGTATTTTTCGCTTCCATCTCCATCTTCGGTTGTAGCTAATTCCTGTGCAAAACATCCCGAACTAATTCAACAAATTCAATGCAAATCAGTATTAACGCAATCAATATGACATCATCTACCCAAATAGAAAATCTTATGCGAAAAAGTCGAAACTCCGAGCGAAAAGACTGGGGATAGGTTAAGAGAAAGTGTCCGTCCGCCAGTGGACAGGAAAAACTTTTGGCTTGTAGTTGTATTTGTTTTGTCAATCGAAATCGGGTAAAATATACAAATTGTTTAATGCGGTAATTTGTGACACTTTTTGAATGAATTAGTTTATACACTCTGCTAAACAATAATATGAGTAAAGACAAGAAGCATACAATCTTTTAAAAAAGCTAAAGCACAACAACTGAACAAATAATTGTTGGTTGAATATAAATAAACGTACAAAAATTGTTTAGACTATTTAATAAATTACCTGTTGCAGTTTAACTTAGGGGAGTTGAGATCGTTTAAATCTAACTGACAAAGAACTTCGAAATCTGTTGTCGAGGCGCCATCTCCCTTTCTGTTTGCTTCCGCCGAAGAGCGCTCAGGAAGAAGGTACTTTGCTTTTTAAAGAATAGCCGCAGCAAATTACATGCCGGATTCAATTGCTGTCGTGGTGGTTGCCAAATCACACATAATTTAGAAACGTGGGCAAAAAAAGTGAAAGCGACGTATTAGTTTATTTATACTCCATTTCGGCTTGTATAAAGTGGTGGATGAAAGAAGAGAAAACAATTTTTAAGCCCTTGGCGGAAATCGAACCCCACATCTTCGATTTGTTAGTCCGACGTGTTAACCAATACACTACAAGGACTAACCACGCTGGAAACGCAGCCAGTTAATGTACTGTATGAGGTAACTGGAGGAATCCCAAGGCATTATTTTCTCTATGGATAAGTTGAACACCGTAAATTTGGGTATGCATAGAATTAATGAAATTTCATTAATTCTATGCGTAACCAAATTTATGGTGTTCAACTTATCCATAGACAAAATAATGCCTTGGGATTCCTGCCGGTTACCTCATACATTACATTAACTGGCTGCGTTTCCAGCGTGGTTAGTCCTTGTAGTGTATAGTGGTCAACACGTCGGACTAGTAAACCGAAGATGTGGGGTTCGATTCCCGCCAAGGGCTTAAAAATTGTTTTCTCTTCTTTCATTTTACATATAAAATAAATTTAAACTAAAATGGTTGTAACTTTATTTCCTTTGTATTTTTGGGTCATGGTACTTACAAATAAACTGCGAATCCTTGGTTTGGGTTAATTCAAGTACGTCACGTCCCTCCTGTCCTAGTATAATTTTATCATGTCAGCTGTTGTAACCATTCAGTAATTAAAGTGAAATAGAATGACACAGCCAGGAGGACAAAGCAAATAAACATTTTTCTTTTTTAAAGGGTTATGACCGCTGACGTGATAAAATTATACCAGGGGAGAGGAGCCACTAGGGACTCTCTCAAAGCAATCACATGGCAAAAACAAACATATAAAAAACATGTATCTTACCAACATCTTACCTCGGTATTCATAAAGATAATCCAAGTAGAATTTTCCTATAATTTTAGGGTTGTTGTTTGAAGTCCAAATTCTTAAAAAATTTATCCTTGCACTGTACGTGTCTTGTGCACCGTAGATACACAAAGGGAACATCGCCTTCTGGAATCCGCAAAGCTTGTCATGGCCATCTAAAGACATAGTGCAGTCTGCTCCCTTTCGAATCCAGAAAATAAAGAAAATAGTGTAAGTTATAACTACTCCTAATAGCAATTTCAATGCGACATCATTTAGTAAAGAACGGATAAAAGTCTACTTACACCCGTAACAAAAGTATTGGTTCTTCGGTGCCGCTTTGCTTTTCCAACACCTCCTCTAGCTTGAAGCCCTTCCGGGGAAACTTCTTTCATCACAGCGTAAACAACATCACGGGGCACATTTAGCCCGTGAATCTCGCGTACCTTTTGTTGCATGGAACGATAACCAAGCAGCTGTCCCGGACCATCTATTTCGCGTCTTACAGCTTCTTTCACTTCTTCAATATCTACTTCATAATTCGTGAATTTTATGTCAAAGTACTGCAGCCTGCGAGCTAAAGTCCTCTCACTCCATGCATACATTGGGTATTTTGATTTTATGAAGTCTAAAATTTCACTTTTTTGCCAGTTTTGCCGGACATACCTAGATAAATCATCTTTAAGCGGTTGATCTTCCATCCAGTCACCATTCCTGATTTGATTTGCCGCCATCTTTGTAGAAAACATCATGACCCAAGTGCATTGTGGGCTATGGCATCGATAGGCCACGAGCGATTTTATTTTATTTTTTTTAAAAACCTTATGGCACTGCTAGGCTAAGGAAAGATTATTTTTGTTTTATTTAACTTTTTATTAAAAAGTATTTTATTTTTCTATTTTTTTGTTTTTCGTTTCAATTTTATTTAAAGTATCTGGATATTTTTTTTTTCGTTTAAAATTTAAAATAAAATGAAATAACACAATAAATAACAGTAATCTTACAAGATATTACACAATTTTCTTATGGCATTCCTAGGCCACCATAGACTACACAAGATGAAGATGATGAGTTTGTGCCTGTCATTCTTAATTGCATTACCAATGACAATGTAAATGTGCCGATTATTGCTTCATGCTAATTTTCAACTACGTTGGGTAATCTGGAATTCAAGCTTCTTCTTTTTCAATGTAAAATCAATCTAAAAGTGTCTAAACTAGAGTGGAGTTTCTTTTTCAGAGTAGGGTTTAATCAGTGCTCTATGCCGACGGGAGCACTGTCAAGATTTATTAAAAACAGTAGGTTAGAATTCATCGCAATTTCCACGATATGGCTCGGCGGTAATTTGAGATGATTTGATGTATGACAATTTTGTCCGTGCTTAGTTTCTCGCGCATCTGAATGGAAAGATGCTTTGTTGTTTCACCTACGCACAAACAAATTTGTATACCACAGCGGCATGGAAGCCATTCGGGTTATCTTTTTACAATAAATAAACTACTTATTTTTTTAAAAAACGTGTGAAGGCTATCTGGTTGCTGTCAGTACATTGGTGCTGTTATAAAAAATTGGCACTATCTTTAACCAACTCTAGGTTAAAAAGTCAGCCATCGGCCAGAAATTTTTTGTCCTTTTTAACTTCGATTATTCAAGATTTTAAAATGAGCTAGGTAAACTTGTTTTAATAGATGTCGAGTGAACTTTTAATGCATTTTAAAACTCAGGACATTGGGACTTTGTAATATGTATGGTGTAACTATAATTTTTAAAAGCACAGTACAGTAGCACAAGGTTGATATTGGCGGTTTATGCAACGGCTTCCGTTAACAAATAATTATTTTCTACTTTTTCTATTTTTTATTGCTTTATTAAGGTGATAACAATTTAAAAAAAAAATTTTCTGAATAGCACATTGTGTGTCGTTCCAGTTATGTTTCCGCTCAACGTCACATGTGTCCAAGTCCATAGGGAGTTAGTTTTTGGAAGTAAAGGTTTTGTCTTCACTTTGAATAGGCGAGCTCATTTTTGGAAAAAGTTTACTCAATTAAAGTGCTCTTTCATTCGCCAGTTGTTAACCAGGTTGTCAAGCGGGATCGTTATTTTACAGTTACCGGATTCGTTTTTAGAATGGCAAGACTTGGAGGGCATGATCCTGAAATGTTTGTTAACAGAGTCGACGATAATTTAATTTGTCCTATTTGGTAGGTATGGGCAGAAATACATCCAATATGGAATACTTTTTTTTATCGTGACTGACATTGCTTTGTTAATCTTTCTTATAGCCGTTATGTTATGAGTGATGCGTGCTGTTGTCCTGTTGGCCACAGTTTTTGTTATTCGTGCATTTACCGCAACATTACTGTTTTTGGTGAGAGTCGTTGCCCATGCGATAATGCAGCAGATGAGGGAAGGCAGCTGACAGTAGAATCGCTGCGTCCTGTGTTGAACATGCAGCAGTTAATTGATAATTTAACTGTTCGCTGCCGTAACGAAGGTTGCAGTTGGACAGCCGCCGTGCAAGTTACGAAAACTATTTGAATTCATGTGAGTTTGGAATTGTGAAGTGTTCCTTTCCAGACTGTAGAGAAGAGATGCGACGGGCCCAGGTTGCTGAACATCGATTAATTTGTCTACATCGTATGGTCAATTGTTCAGGCTGCCAAGAGGAGATGAAGGCAGGAAAACTAGATGAACACATACGGATTCAATGCAGCCACACCTTAGTGTCCAGCAGGTTTAATTGTGGAGAAAGAATTATAAGGTATTACACTGCAAGTGTTTTATAAAATTTTTACTCTCTCATGTCAAAACTAGTTCATATTTAGGTGTTATACCAGATTATTCTCTATCATTGAACTCCCTTGTGAATTGCAAATAATTTTTATACCTTTTGTAGAAAAGGGCTGATGGGGTTGGTCTATCGCTGGTCCATAAACTCACTCAGCGTTAAGGGGGAAGTAACATACACTTTTTTTTAATAATAACAAATTTAATAAAAACAGGGAAGCTCAAATTGCCTGAAAAATAAGAGTAAGTTAAGAACAATCTGAGGCTGGGGAAATGAAAATATTAAGAAAAAAAACTTGAAGTTGAATAGCATGCAAACAAAAAATACAGTCCACCTTATACATACAAGAACAACTAAGGGCGTTGCAGTCAATTTTCAGCTATTGAAAATGATGGCAGTTAACTGATTAACTAATAAAGAAGCCTAAGCCGTGTATTAGAGAAGACATGCATTTCAGAAAACGAGGGAAATGTAGAAAACACAAGCCGCTGGTGAGTGCTAACGCTTACTACATTTCTCGAGTGTTCTCGAATGCCCTGAATATTTTTTGACAGTTACGTAATACATGATTTAGATCTCTTTATTTGCTTTATAATATAGATTGCAAAACAGACAAACAAAAAAACAAACTACTACTATATGTTACATGTAGTGTATCTTTATCTACAGACTACACTTTCTCTCTATTTAATAACCTTAATCAGTTTTTTAAAGTTACCCAAGACTTTATTTCTTTTTGACTCGGATCAAATATGATTTAGATAAACCAGCTGTTTTATACATAAGACAGAATATGTAGAAAAAGCCTTTGGAGACGAAAAGTTTTATAGAGTATAAACAGAATCAAATTCAAGCTGTTTTAAAAACGACTCAATTAAAACTGTAGAAGCAGACTCAACCTTCACTACGCTGCGGAGTGCGAACTGAGAGCCTGCAATTGTCTGATACCTAACTGCACATTCAGTGGTTGGGCGAGGGAAGTTGAAGAACATTGCCAAAACGACACCACTTGTCACCTGGAACTCCTTTGGCAACATTCGCTAAGCCAACCTAATGTAAGTGTTTTAAATGCATAGTAGTTCGAAAAAATAAAAAATATATTCTAATGTTCCGAAACTGGTACCTTGTCAAATTTCATTAACTGTAAATGAACAGGATGGTTTGGCAGCATACTTAATTAGATCAGTTGGCCTGGCAATTTTAAAAAAGATTTCTGTGACATATTTTTATATAATAAAAGCATTGGATCAAATATAAAATTTAAAAAAAAGAAATACAATCGACCAAAAATGGCTTTCTAATTTCAGTTTTGAATTTATAATAATAAACAAACTTTAAGAGAGAGTTAAGTCGGCAAGACTGCCGATATTCAAAACACATAAGTGAATCTCTTATATATCTAACAGGTTTCTTTTCGCTTGCAGCTGCCAAATTACACTTTTAACGTCGATAATTAACTTTGAAAACTAATTGCCGCTTAAAACACCTAAAGTTATATACTATGGGTAAATTTGACAACATGATTTGATAGTTTATTAATTTTATTTTTATTAATTCAGTGTTTTACGTTTGAAAAACTGAAGAACTAAACTTGAATATAAAAGTGGCATGTTTATAACATACCTCAAAAACTGACTCGATTGCTTTTCGTCAGCGAAGATAGACGCTTTTGTTGTACTTTAATTTCTATTTAACTTGTCATTAATAGTTTTTTAGATCAAGCGATTATTTTTAAATTACCTTAACTTAGTTTGCGGAAAACTGGGAGTTTCAGTTTTCGACATGTTGATTTTGAAACTGTCAAGCGATGTGATCCGTGATGTGTTTTGTCAACACTGAGCTCGACACAGAAAACAAGATGTTTCATCTTACCAAATCTACATCACTCCTTTTTTGCACCGTTGAGAACAATATAACGTTTTCAGAGATCCAAAATCTAGCATGGTTTCTACAATAGTGTAGGGCATTGTCTCCAAGCACGTTGTTTCATTTCCACTGGCTAACTGCTAATTCAAAACAATGTTTATATTATTTTGTACAGTGGGTAAAAAATTAAAAACCGACTAATTTTGAGTTTTCTAAAATTTGTAAATGTTTCCGATTCCTCTTTTTGTAATACACCAATTTGTATGTCAGGCTTAACAATAATTTGCCTTAACTTTACAAATGAAACTTGTTTTTTTTTAACATTTAATTGCAGTCTTTGCATCAAATGGACGAATCTTCGTTTACCGCTTTGGCTGGGAAATTCCAGCTGCAGATTTACTCAGCAATGAGCGATTCTCTGTGGGGAGTCCTTCGTTTAGAATATCTAATGTTTCTTTTCGCGCTATTTTACGTGAAGAAGGATCATCTGTTGGTGCCTATATACAAGAATGCTCAAGTCATACGGTTTACATTGCAGCAGCAAGGTACAGATGCTAGAATCCGTGTTAAGCTGATTTTAAGTGGTCGGTAAAGGTTTCATTAACTAACTCATTTTAGCCCTAAGACTTTGGTTCAGTTTATACAATATTAGTTGTTAATCAGTATCCCCATGCTTATTCATTTTGAAATGTTGTGAGAGAGAGAGTAGGGAAAGTGGGGCGCTTACTTTAAAAAGCGTTCATGCTTGAGACGGAAGAACAACAAATAATAAAAAAAGTCAGGCAGCTTTATTTAAAAATAATAGGCTCATCCAAGTAGTATTCGCATACAGCTACTGCCTTAGGTAAATGTTTTGTTCCAATATGAATACAAATTTGAATCGCACTGCAAAGAAATGTTTTTTAATAGCGCTGCTCGTCACTTTTATCAAAGCCACTTGCATGCAGCCCGTCACTTTGTTTGCAACAAGACGCATACTCCTGCGGAGCTCTTATTCATATGTATAGCCCCAAGCCTTTGTTAGTTTTAAAACTGTTTTAAATGTATTTAATTAAAAACTAGACAGTACAGTTATATTGTTCTCTTTAAAAAGTTTAAAATGTTAGGATACAATTTAGAAAAAATATCTTTTTACAAACATTTTAACAACAGTAATTATTATAATGTCTCATTTGAATACTTTAAGCTGCAGCTGAAGAACAGCATCCATGGACATATAATAATTGTAAATATTGATGTGTAAGATATACAGTAGCACCTGGATGCAATGTTTTTTAAAGTTTGCCACTGGTGATTCTCAAATTGCATAGGCCTTTTGAGTTTTTAGAATTAGACATGGAAATTCAATCAATAATTTTAATAAATTATATAAAATAATGTAATTGGATTTCCATGCTTAATCCAAAAATATGCACTAGTTAATAAACATTTCACGGAATGATTCAGGTTTTGAATCAACTAGCTACAAAAACAAATATACTGACTGCAGTATTATGACACAATGGCTGTGATCAGTACCATCAATCTCTATCTCTTATATTTTGAAAAATCTTTACCTGCATTAGGGGTTACGTAAGGAGCTGTTGTTCCTGTTACTATTAGTGGTGGTCCACCAGTTTCAAATGTTCTTGGTGCATGCCTTCTGGATGCTCTTCTTGAAGTGGTTGTTGTAATAGTACTAGTTGCAGACGTTGGCATCGTAGAAGTTGATGTTTGTGATGTGCTTGTTTATGTTTGCCTTTCTGTATTATTTAATGAAGGTTGTGCTGTAGTTGAAGTTACTGTGGCACTTCCTCTAAGTCTCCTTCTAAATTGCATTTGTATACCATCTGAAATTAAATCATTATTGCTAATCAACATTGCTTCTTATATGCATTTCACTCTGTTAGGAAAACAATACTAATCATAAATTTAACAAACTTACGGTCAATATTGTCTCTTTCGGGTAAAGCATCAATATTGATCACTTCTAGATCTGTTGGCTGACTTGTTACCGAGGTTGAATTTAGCAGACTAGAACTTTGAAACTCCTCATCAACACTAGTGCCATCTGAATCATTGAGATAATTATCATCTGTGTTAATGGATTTATAGAATGAGTGAAGGATAAAATACCTAAAAAGTATAACTTGAACAAAAACTACTGATTGCACTATGTCTGAGCTCACTAAAATCAACCATCAATGTTATTGTTACTATTGTTTTCCTTATTACAGCATTCTTCATAATAATAGTATTAATAGGAGTAGAAAAAGAACAAGAACAATCATATTTTTTCAAGACCAAAAAATTTATAGTAGTTTATAATATTTTGCAAAACTGTTTTGTCTGAGAATAATTTAGTAGATCCCCTTCATCAGCAAGTATTTAAAAAAACTGTGGATAAATAATTGTCATATTTTTTTGAGTTTCAATTATATTGAACAATGATATTATTTTGTACCAGAATCAGAGTCTCCATAAGAAGTAGTTGCTGTTGTTCTTGCTGCAGTTGTAGACCAACTCGATGTTGGTCTTGTAGAAGTTGCTGTTGTCAGCACTCTTGTTAAGGTTGACATTGTCCTTCTAGACGTTTGCCTTGGAAATGTTGATTCTGAAGTGCGAGTGGTGGTAGAAGTTACACTGTTGCCTCCTCCCAATCTCCTGGCATATGGTAACTGTGCACTTCGTAAATCATCATCAGAGTTATCATCTGTGTCGTCAACATCATCATTTGTTTCAATGGTTTTATAAAAGTTGTTATCATGTGACTCAGAAACAATCCTTAAGATATTTGACATTTCAGACTATTTCTTTGAAGGCACTGCTGTCAATACCTGGTATTTAACAACTGCATGCTGAAAATAATTTTTGCTTGGATTTAATGATTCAAGAAAAAAAACATCCATTAATTTGCATATTTTGCATTATGTTTCAAAGTTTGTTAACAATTAGCGATTTTCATGGTTTGTATTTTAGAAAATATCATATATTAAAAGGTTTAACAGAAAAATACCTCAAAATGACTTGTTGGCTTTGCACACTCTAAAATCTAATTAGCTTTTAAAGCTGGCCATGACAGTTGGCAAGTAAAGTCCTTAAGTACAGTTACTGAAAGAATATTTTGCTCTTCATAACTAATAAAGAAAACACTCAATTTCACACCTGAATTTCTTTCATCATTTTCAACTTCAGCATCATTCAACATGTTTTGCCGAAACTGCCTGGCATCTTCTCCTCTGGTGGTCCTTCGTGTCGTACTGCCAATGCTTGAGTTTCTTTGTGATGTGTGCTTTAATTTGGTTGTAAAATTTAAAATATTTTAAGTATGAAGGATGAAGTAAGTTTACAACATTTTAGTAAGTAAATTAAATATATTGATAAAACCAGGATATGGGAATCTTTTAAAAATGATTTTAAAAAAATAGATTTTAAAAAAACGCAAACAATATTCAGCTAGATCAATGAAAATTTAAATTTTGTTACTTAAAATTAAAATGCATACCGTATATACTGTATCTTTTTTTGCAATTTCAAAACTATTTTTGTTTCACCATTGTGCACACATTTAGGTAGCTTTTTAACTAAAATATTTTCATCCTTATTATAATATACAAAGTATTAAATTATTTATAAATTGTATATGATGTTATCATTACATGAATGCAAAACAAAATGTATATGTATATATATGTTACATTACTTTTTGCTAGTGTCATACTCTAGCTTCTAAGACCTAACAAAATAGTTACCTGTGGTTCTCTATATGAAGTCAGATTTTGCATTGGCCTTATGTACACTGGCCTGTTTGCACGCCATTTAGCTTTCAAATAACGTGCGTTAAGCTGTCTTACTTCCCTTGCTTCTACAGGATCCAGGTGAAGTCGTCTCCCCGTAGTTGGCCAAAGATAGGTAAACTCTGGAGTATCCCTATTAAATGCAATAAACTGTTTATACAGTAGTTATAAATTCTAGAAAAAAAAATATGATAGTTAAAATTATTTGTAAACAAAGAATTTTCAATGGGACTTGAACACTTAAGACAATATACATAGAAAAAAAACACACCAAAGCTGCCTTTACATGTGTTTTTATTACTAAACACAGCATTTGCATTTTTGTTATATCATTCTATTATCAAACATTTTAATGATATTAAACTTATATCTCTGAAGTAGAGAAATGTCAAGTATAGATAGGAGACAGTAAACTAAATATATCCTCCATCTGAGGTTACCATATCTGAAGAAAATTGCAATCGAAAGCTTATTAGACTAAGTTGAAAATATCCAGAGTACAAAGTTTAAAAAACCTCTTCATACTAAATATTTCCAGGCAATTTTTTAGTGCATCAAATTTATACACATTTATGCATCAACAGCTTAAATAAATTAATATTAACAAAATCATGTC
>JANCMA020211979.1:0-33978 GCA_024336925.2 Zoanthus solanderi | reverse complement strand
TGTGACACAAACTTCTAGCAATCTAGTAAAGCACTGCTGAATAAAAGGAAGAACATGACAAATTGTTCGGACGCTACAATGACTTAAGTTAATCGCGAGAAAAAAATGTCAGAAAAGAAACTTTAGGACAATGTGACACAAACTTCTAGCAATCTAGTAAAGCACTGCTGAATAAAAGGAAGAACATGACAAATTGTTCGGACGCTACTCACATCTTTTGGATTAAGCGACCAAGCTCTGAGGGCTCCATCAGATGACACAGAAAATAGAAGCGTCCTCTTCTTTTCACTAAAACAGTCCTCCAATGACGCAAGTGCTTTGATCCTAGGCAAACAAGCGACAACAATTAAACGAGCGAGAATTATAGGAAATTCAGTGTTCTATTGAGGCAACAGAGTTCAGTGACTTCAAGGTAGATAGAATATCAGTACCCTAGTAGAAGGCCACAACAATGCATTGGGGATTAGTATGTTTGGAAGGTGATATCAGCCTGCAGCCAGTTATTAACTTACTAGACATACATAGAAGGCCTTTACGTTCACTTTAGTGTCTGCATGTGTTAAGTACTAGCGCACTGGAGCATCTATGCCAGCATCAATCTCTTTTAACCTTTAACACGTCACTTTACCCAACTCAATCCTTCCGGTTCATTCTAAGAACTGAATATATGAAAACAGTTTTACTTTCTTCTGGAGCCGATATTTCCCTGAAGGAGCTACAAAGTTTCAACATTTTTATACTTAGCACTTGCTTCCCTGGCTACTGAAGAGTTAATAGAAAGATGTGGCATTTGTTTTAAGTTAACACAAATAAGTTTATTAAGTTTGAGCTACAAATAGAAAGCTTCTACAAACACACTCACTATACCCGTTGTTACATTTGTTGTACACTACTCTAGGTTGAATGCTGTATGGTATTGTCGTTCTTTGACAGCTTTTTACACTTAGTGCAATCAAGTTATCTACTTTCCGGACGACTGTCATTGAATAACCCTAATTGACCACGTTTTGCGAGGTCTACCTCTGCTTCTGCCCCCCTCAATGGTACCTTGAGTCTTGAAGATGCTATGCTACTCATCCCTAAACCATCAGAGCGGCCTACATCTGATGGTAACCTCTAGGTCAGTATGGTTTAGTCTTGTTTCCCTCCACCTGAAGGTTCAAGATTTTGAGTCCATGAGATGCTATGCACCTCATCCCTAAACCATCAAAGCAGTCTATATCTGATGGTAACCTCTAGGTCAGTATGGCTTAGTCTTGTGTCCCTCCACCTGAAGGCTTAAGATCTTGAGACCATGAGATGCTATGTTCCTCATCCCTAAACCATCAGAGCGGCCTACATCTGATGGTGACTTCTAGGTCAGTTTGGTTTAGTCTGGTGTCCCTCCACCTGAAGGCTTAAGATCTTATGAGTCCATGACATGCTATGCATCACGTGCATAAACCATTGAGGTAGTTTACATCTGATGCTAGCTTCTACGTCGCTAAGGCTTAGTCCTGTGCGACTATCTTCAGTGCTCATCATCCTTCAGCATCTGAGGCCGGGATGCTAGCAACAACAGCATGCCACAGTGTTTGGTTCCTCATTGCCTAGCCCAATTCACCGACCTCAATGCCGAGTCACTCAATAATGTTTGCAGGTACGTCGTCTTTCAGTTACGAATCGGAAGTCTTTGGTTCCAAAGCAGCAAGGATGATATAATTTCACTCTCCGCTCTAAGGCAGTGTCCAGCAAACTGGAGGCGACGATGCATTAGAATGTCAGAAATAGGGGGTAGGCTACCGTAAATCCTCTCCTTTGTTGCATGCTCTGACCAATGAATATTCTGTACCTGGCGAAGAAGGTTCGTGTATGTCCTGTCCAGCCTTTTTTGTGTTGTTTGCGTTAGGGTCCAGGTTTCTGCACCGTAAGGAAGCACTGGCTCAACTAGATACTGGAATAGGAAGATTTTATATTCATTTGGCAGGTTTGAGTGCCACAGCTTTTGAAGCTTGTTACAAGCCGCCCAGGCTAGCGATTTACGAACTTTAAAGTCCTTTTCAGAATCCATTATCCACGCTCCAAGATTTTGAAGTTTTGTACCCCCTTGATAGTTCTTCCCGAGAGAAATTTCAGATTGTGGAAGCTTTTGGTAGTGTTAATGTACTCGGTCTTGCTCTCGTTGCAATAAAGCCCAATTAGCGCGGCTGCCCTTTCTAGAGACTGGAGTAGTGGTTCAGCGTCTTCGACTAGTTCTGTGATAAGCGCCAAGTCGTCTGCAAAGTCAAGGTCTGTGAGGTGCTGTGCCCGATATCTTTGACTACGCCTGGGTTGGATCTGTAGACCCCTGTCATTCAAATTGCTATGGGATAGACGAAGTATGTAGTCGAGAACAATGATGAAAATGAAGGGAGCGAGGGTGTCGCCTTGGAGTACACAGCTGTGATGTCAAACAACTCTGTCTCTCCATCTGGTGTGATAACAGTAGCCACGGTGTTAACATACAAGGACTTTATTGCCTCGACAATAGGCTTGGGTATTCCATAGAGCGGAAGAATGTCGAATATAGCTTGTCTGCTTATCGAGTCAAATGCCTTGCGGAAATCCACGAAACATAGAGTCAATTCCTTGTTGTGCTTCCGCATTTCTTCAATGATACGCCGTAGAGATAGGATTTGTGAGATTGTAGAACGCCCTTTTCTGAACCCGTTTTGGTTCTTACGCTGCAAAGGGTCAACTTTTGGGACAATACGCCTTAATAGGAGCTTGTTGTAGATCTTGGGGGCTATCTCAGACAAGGAAATGCCACGGTAGTTTGATGGAAGGGTCAAATCTCCTTTTTTTGGGTAGGGGAGTAATACTGGTCTTCCGCCATGCTGATAGAGAGTTACAATGGAGAAATGTGTGGTTACAGTTGCGCAGCAATAAGTTGTGGAAGATAGGGTCTTTCCAGATGAGTGCAGGAATGTTATCAAGACCTGGTGATTTTTGGACTTTGAAGGTGCTGGTTACTGCTTTGAGCTCTTCCATGGAGAAGGGTTCCGTGCTTATGTTGAGGACGTCAGCGATCTGGATCCTAGATAGCTCTTGGTCTTCCGAGGTTGTTGGAGTCGCACCTAGGAGATTTTTGAAGTAGTCTAGCCAGTTCTTTTTCCTTTCAGACGGTGAACCCCTTTTACACGAATCGATAGTTTTCTCTTGCTTCCAGTAAGGTTTTTAATAGTATCCCATGCAGAGACATGCTGATGGACTGCATTTTTGGGTGGAAGTCGGTTGATTTTGCCTTGGATGTATTCTGCATGCTTCAGCAGTGGCATAGGCTTCGTCAAGCTGACTCTGTGCTTTGTTGATCTTTCGAAGCGAGGCTTTTGACGATTTATTCTGATGTTGTTTTCTGGCGGCAATGACAGCCTTTCGTGCTTCCTTAACCAGGGAGTGGGCACTAAATGGTGGTGGTTTCTGCTTCTTCCTTTTGGGCAGAGTTGATAGAGCGACCTCCTCCATATAAATTGTGATATTATAATAGATTGTCTCGATATCTGCCGTCTTCAGTGCTAACAACATCATCTGGCTTTACATTACAATTTTCGTTTACATAAGGTCTCAATAGCACAAATGAAGTAACAACTTGTTTGTTTAACTCGGGTTTCAACCGTTCGATGTAGTAGCCCTCCTTGATCTTTAACTGAAAATAACTGGGAGCAGAGTTCAATATTTTTGTCTTTGAAAAATCGCATATTTTTAAGCATCTCACCAGTTCAAAGAACTGTAAAGACAAATGCGATTCATCCTGTTTCAAAATATTGGACTCTGCTCCAGGTTATTTTCAGCTTAAGATCGAGGAGGGCTACTACACCAAACGGTTGCCACCCGAGTTAAACAAACAAGTCGAGCATGTCAGCTTAACTTTGTTATCTTAATTTTTAGTTTCTCCTTTCAACTTGTCGTCTTATTAGCTACCTTGTTGTTTTTATGTTTATATCTTTCAACTTGTTATTATCATCTTATGGGTTAGTTTAAATTTTGTTTTTTAGTAACTGAACTCTTTTAAAAATAGTATCAGTACATATATGTTAAGTAACATCGAAACTTGTCTCATTGCATTAAAAGAGTCGTTTTATTTTTAAAAATTGTCACTTCATTTGTGCTATTGAGACCTTTTGGAAATTAAGTTTGAGTTTTGACATGATTATTGATGATTTATTACTAAACAAACAATCGATTAAACCTTTTGAGAGCCGTTACCAAAGCTTAGTTTTAAGACTAAATGCTATGACCTGAAGATTTGATGACGCGGTTTTTAATAAAATTTCGCCGCCGAATTCAGAAAGCAAGTGAAATACGTACCAGATGCAAAGAAATTATATTTCAGTTGATTTAGAAACTAATCAATGCTTTCAATGACTACCATAATATAATAGTTGCTGATCTTTTTTAGGTATAAAGAATCACGCAATTGGTTTGCTTCCAAAACTTGTAAAAATTTGAGGGAGAAACTTTCAATGTAAACTGTGTTCGAGACAAAAATTGTATATCTTGCTATGTCGAGTTCCTTCAGGGGCTGAATTTAGTTATATGATTGTTTCAGCTCTAAAATGCTTTATCCAGTGAGAAGTAATACATATACTTTATTAATAATAATGGTGTACGTGCATGACATAGTGCAAGTCGCTTTATTTCATAAGGATAAGCTAACTCAAGAATTAGCTCAGGCAATCCATACCGGAACAAGACACTTAGTTACTAAAGACAAAAGCTTATTAGCATATATTTTCCAAATAAGTTAAACTCATTTTGCAATAAAACTTACATATAGCTATCTTTTGTTTACAAAGAGACGTTAAGGAGTTAATTTTGGTCCGTTAGACGACTTAACGAGGTAGTTTAGAATATTTGGCACAGACCTGGGTGCGTCTCAGAATTAAACACTTCTCCCTAAAAGGTAAAATTAACACTTCGATTGTTCAAAGAGTCAGGCGACCGAGTGAAATGTGGTCAAGTTATTTTTGTGACTTTGTCAGGCAAGCAGTCAAACTGATTTAGAAGCTGTGGTTAAAGCGCATGCACGCTTTCATATGATGCCCAGTCGTCTTCCGACGACATGATAATATCTGTAATTGTTAAACATCGTCAAAGTATTTTTGTGACTTTGTCCAGCAGTTAGAATTTAGCTGCAGTGGCTAAAAGCGAATTTTTTCATATGACATAGTCGTCTTCCGCCCTTGTTATCAGTATAACTACAAAAGAAACGACCACGTTGTTAAGGTAAGGCAGTCGCTGTGAAGTCGAAGTCATTTGCTCCGGTTGTTTTCTAAATTCAGTTATTTAATGATTCCATAAAATGCATCCTTCAAGTATTGCAAAAAAAAAAGGAATGCCTTGGCTCCCAAAACAGTTAAAAAAATACCAATTTAGCAGTTAATCACATAGCCTGCGTCGCAGCCAGTCTAAACCTCCAGTTAAAACTGACACGTCCGCCGCCTGCACCGCTGGCTATTTTAAAATCACAAAGACTGTAAAATTTACTGCTTTCAATATTACTGATACAGCATGTTTTAACAATAAATTAATTGCGATTTGTGTGAGTTATAACGGTTGTTATATTACCAGCGACTCTTGGATATGATTATACGAAGCTTAGGTAATTATGAAAAACAGGCTTTATACAGCTGCACAACCAGCTCTCGCAGATGCCGCGCCCTTCGTATCGTACTTGTTGATAACCGTATTACAAATTCAGTGACAGTTTTACAAATAGCTTTTTCTACACTGCAGTGAAAAGAAGTTTTAAACTGACTTTCCGGACTTGAGTCCTTCTTTGGAGTGAATGCCTGAGATAATGCATCACAATATAACCGCCTATATTATCACCTCTGGATTTCTATCTCACGCATTCACTCCGACGAAGGATTGCAGTCCGAAACGTCACTTTAAAAATTCTTTTCACAACGGAGTAGAACTTAACTATTTGTAAAATTGTTTCTGTAGAAACACCGACGCAGCATTCCATTTATACAAATTCAGTGACTGAGTAATCTGTTTGGCGTTATATATCATACTAGATGGACCCATTGTCAAATCGTTCGCTCCCAACTGCTGTTGCTTCATAGCTAATTTGATTAGAGAACTGCAACGCGATTTTATCGTAAGTTTAGTACAAATTTAGTGGCAATTATACGTTGAGATAGATGAACCCACTAAAATGGTTTTCAAGTTCGTGGCGCAGTTGTTATCGAGTAAGCTACAAAATGATTTGTCACGGTAATGTAGTTCATTTATGTCATTGAGAAAAAGAGACTTAATAGCTAAATAAATTGTTGAGAGTGCCGCACTTATGTTTTAAAGGTGACTGGTTCAAAGTCGGGTGAATTAACCTTTGTTTTAGGGGTCGTGTTATCAAATTGTCAACATAAAAACAAAGCTCGTTTCAAAAAGTAACAAAAAGTTATAGTATTTTATAAATTATAAACAGTTTTTCAATGTATTTGATAAAATTGAACTGATGACACGTAATTTAATAGGTATGGATTTGGCCACAAACTGACTTCAAAAGCTATTCCTACTTGTTTTTTTTCTCGTTATGTGCGTGGTTCTGGCCTTTTATTCAATTCTTTGTTAAGTATTATCTTAAATATTTACGTTACCTAGTTTTTGTATCGTTTTTAAATTGTTTTTATACAAAAAGTGACAACGAAGAGTTTTGAAATTACATTGAAAGTAGTAAAGCTTTCTTTTATCTTCCGACTCAGTCAGTTTTGTTTTTCACCTTGATGGAACTTATCAGTAGTGATTATTTATTAATCCTTTACATCAATATTTTTTATGAAATACTAACCTAATTGCAATTTTAAACTAGGAATTAAAATTTTTGTCAATAAAACGATTGTATTTTTGCTTGCTACAACAATTTATTGCTAATAACTACTCACAAAACACTAATTATGAAATACTAGATAGGCTACAACAAATTTGAATTTGATTGACACATTTGTTTCAAGAAGTGTTACTGATGGTAAATATCTGTTAATTGACAAAATTTGTAAGGACCACCGGACTTGGGTAAATCTACTATACCAATGGAAGGGAAGTTTCGATGTTTTCTGTCGGCAGATAATAACTAACGTAAAACTAATTGTAAAATTATAAAGTTCAGGTATTCTTTTACTGAAATTCATTGTATGTTCTGTTTCCGCGGAAAATTTAAAGTTTATGCTTGTGTAAATTTTAATTCGTATAGGTAATCATAGGATTTCGAGTTCAATTTTGAATTAATTTGCAAGAGTGAGTTGGAAAACTAACAAGTGCAAATTAATTTCAAATTGAACGAAAAAAAAACGCATGATTACTTATTAATAATATAAACATGAAAAATTCGCGGGAAGGAATTTTTTTGCATTCGAGAACACATTTTTTTCAAAGTTTCCGCACAAATTTTTGTCATCGCTTTACTTGATATTATTGGCTTAAAAGAGATCCATTGTCTTTCAGCTAATCATAATCCAGAATTACCATGTGTATTAATTTGCAATAGTGTTACACTTTTTGCACCGGTGTTACACTTGAACTGCTCTGCTCTCAGCCAATCAGAATCGAGTAATGCTATTAAAAACAAACTTAATATTAAAGAACAGTAAGATTCAAATCACCTGAAAAATAAGAAAAAAATAGGAAAAACTTGAGGCTGAAATGTTAAGAACAAAATCCCTTAAAATGGTGAAAGGCAGCAAGCAATCATACTCCCTTAATTAAAAAAAAACTAAAACTAAAATAAATAAAAATAAAAATAAAATAAACTCCATTTATTGCAAATACTTTGCTGTATAAGATACATGTATTGTATGCCCTTCAAAATTTGTATTCGGTCGCTGCATGTTACGATTTTTAGAAATATTCGGTCGTTTCGGCTGGGCCGTTCAATGCAACTCTTGTTTATTTGTTATAGATATAGTTGTTTTAGTTGTAAATCATTAGATGGTTCTAGTCATTTTCCTCTGCGTAGCAGGTATTTCATGAATGTAAACCGCTTAAAATGCAATCTAAACTGAAATGTTCTATTTTTGAAATATTAACTGGACATGCATTTTAGAAGACACTAGATCCTAAACAATATTCAGAGGGTTGGCTACCGCCCATTTTAGAGTAAAACAAACAAAAAAAAAAAAACATCTAGTTTAAACATTATATTTTGAGTAAAATTTATAAAAGAATTTTCAGATAAAAAGTAAGGGTTTTGAAAAAGGCAAGAATTTTTGTAACTAATGCTACGTGTAGTTCACCAGAATTTTGGGTGGAGGTGTGCCACTGGAACCTCACAAAACTGACTCTGTTCTAGACTAGAAATGGCTTGATTTTGATACTCTGTTCTAAACTAAACCAATCAGCTCTCATCCGGGAAGAATTGTTGTACCCTATACAGTTTGTAGATATTGCAAACTTTTATACCCTGTTCTTGAAGAAAATTTCTGTGATTTATAGACCCTGTTCTATATTGGACGGTATTTCAGATATTTCTGTATAAAATTGACAGCTGCAAATGTTAAAAATTAGTTTAAAAAATGCAGCTGGTAACAGATGCTTGCCCCATAAAATCAATAATTGATGAAAAAAATTGATAGAGCGGAGAAAAATGATAAATTGTCTTTCATCATGGACGGTGAAGTTTTCTAAGACAACAACTGTGACTGGTGAAAAAACAAAAAAATGTGGAATAAATCAATAATTTAACCAAGAGATTACTTGATCTATGAAGTAAATTGTTATGTAAATAAAAGTTTGATGTAAATTATTGTAATGGAAAAAACTGTCGACTGTCAAATTCCATTTAATAACACGGAGGTCGTAATGCTAATAGGCAGGTTTAAATGGTATATGATTTAGTTAGAATGGCAAAGGTAGAGTTATGGTCTTGGAAATTTATATCATAAAACACAGACAAAAATTGGACGTGCTTTCATACTAGTGCTATTTCATCCCATTCTTCCCCATCCAAAAACAATAATTTTTTCCTTCTGTTCACGAAAGCAAAAGTAAAAGTTATTTATATGCTTTATCTTCGTGATCTATTTTTGCTCAATGTAGTTTAACAACCTTGAACTGTCTGATATGAATGTAATTTGCTGACTAACATTTAACCGCAATGCTTCAGCATGCATTAAAAGACCGTTAATAGTTTTTAAAGGACCCTCCACTATTGCCTACTGCTGTGTTTTGCGTATTGCTTTCATTTTAAAAAAAGGCAATTCGAGTACTTTTTTTTAAGAAAAAACTATTTTAATATATCAGTTTTACTTGAGTTTTGATATTACTGTCAAAAAATTGTAATAGTTAATGGTTCAAACTGAGTATTCACTGTTACTGCATTAAAATAGACCAACATCACCTGAAATACAAATGTTATCTGCGTGATGATCAAAAGTCACTAATTAAGCTTTTCTACCGCAAAAGATTTTACATCATTTAAAAAGTATTAAAATTCTTGAAACTTCACAAAGCGGACATGGAAAATTATTGCCATTTTCCGAAACATTACAATCGGAGACGGCCATTTATAAATGAAATATCGGACTATCTGATTCTTTGTTGGTGCCTTCTACGTAAAGCTTGATCAGACTTGACCTTTATAAAGCATAGTTAGTTTCCGGTATTTAAAGTTACTTCAAACTTTCTACACTTTCAGAACTTATAAGCTGATATTTTTAGTGACTTCTTTCTTTTCCACTGTGCTTCTCAAATAATGTTAAAGTAGTAATTTAAGGGAAATTTTGCTTTTGTTCTGTGAATTAACTCCAATCTTAATGATGCTGTTGAAAACTTTATAAATTTTTGAGTTTAACGCTTCTCCAGTTTCAACAAAATGTATGTTTTGTTCCCATACGTGGTTTTAATCAACTGAACACATTGACTGGATTCCCGAATATTGCTATAAATACAACGAAATGTATTTTCAGCTTCCTTATCGTACGTGGTTTTAATCAACTGACCACGTTTATATTGCTATAAATACTATGTCAATTCTTTTATGAAATGAAGAGTGGAGTATGTTACCTGTATTAAACTTACCAAGTACAATCTTTATTCAATATACTCTGTGCGTGAATATAATGGTTGTTTCCGAAATGCTTCCGGCTGTGAAGATTATATCACGTAATTTTCTGCGAAAACGTTTTAGGAATATATAGACATAATGAAATTATACATCTTAAAGGCAAACAATGCGATTGTAGTTTGTTAAAACGAAAGTATATCACACTTCTATCGGCTCTAGTTTTCAGTACAAGAATAGATACTCAAAAGTCACCCTTCATGCACATCTGATAAAAATCACGCTATTTTATCTACTTACTGTCTTTTGCCATGATTATAACGGTGCTAAGTACAAGCTAAAAATAAAAGTCTGAGAACGGCTCAAAACGGAGCCATTCCATCTTTATACTTAACGTAAATAGATGGTTAAATTGCTTAAGAGATTTCAATAGTAATGCTCTTAATCATGTTTGACTTTTGAGAGACAAATTCGTAGCCAGGGGAACATAACAAAAGAATATCGGATCAACCAATTTTAAAGAGACCAATGGTCAATTTGTTGTAAAGATGCGTGTGATTGGTGTAAATTATTCGGAACAGGTAACATAACAATAAGAGAAACTATTCCTTCTAAACTTCTTGCCTATTGGAAAAGGAAGATTAAAAATCTTTTAATCAGTGTTTCTGCAAGTCCAAAAATTTGTGGTACAAACATGATAAAAATTTGTTTGTTTGTTGATGATTTCAAGAAATTTTTTACCTTGCGTTCTCGACGTTTCCGCAAAAGTTCAAGGTTGGGCACATTCCATTTCTTGAGACAGTGTACAGTCAATTATCATTACTAAGAAACTGCTTGTGTAAATAAGGTAGTGTAGGAAGAAGGAGAAATTTTCAAATGTTTTAATTGTGTTAGGTTTTATCAACTAGTGGCGTGACCAAAGTGTTATCCAGCACGAAACAACCCAACGCGCGTACATAATCGTAGTTATTAATAAACTGAATCTTTCCATTTTTTTCGAGGGTGAATCTTCTCTACTCGGCATTCAGCTACTAAAAAGTTAAAAAATGTAGCAAAACTCATTTAACGTCATTATTAGCTGTAGTGCACAACAATGAATCTGCATTAAAATTGACAAACAACTTTGACTTGAAATTGAGAAACTAATACTTGAAAAAAAGAACAACATATTCACTCTTAGTACTTGGAATATGACGAAAGCAATTTTTTGAATAAAAGTAATCTAAAGTGTTCTAAATATCTTGAAAAACGCTCGAGCATAATGGCTTCTCTATGCTTTCTTGTATGTGTTAAGAAGAAAGAAAAGTAAAAAAGATAAAGTGTAATTATGGACCAAAGCTTTAACTGGGCGTCGCCTGCAATTTGTCAAAGGGAGTCAGTCGTAACACAAGTTCCGTTTTTGTCAAGTTAGCTGCCCTAGTGCTTTTTTTTTCTTCCATAGTTCGGAAATATTAAACAAAAAGGAAATTTGCATGGGGGCTAAGTTTTTTTTTTTATCAAAATGTTATTTTAGTTTAAAATGGGCAAGACTTACAGCACTTTCAGATTACTTTCAGAACAACAGTTTGATCATATAACTTTCACGAGATGTACAAGCCGGCATTAACTCAAATCACTTAATCAATTTGACACTAGCAAGACGCAAAATTCAGGAATGTAAACATTTCCTTTTTTCATTTATTCAACTGCGTGATACGCATCTTGTTCGTTAAAGAACTGGGAGAACTACAAAAAGCAAGTTAACGATTTTCATTTTTACGCGTAGAAAGAATCTATTGTCTTGCCACTAGATAGGCATGCTATGGTCAAAACTTTCTTGAATAGATTGCTTATGAGTTATGTCTTTGTTTAAGGCCGTTGCATGATGTCATTAACTAATAAACTTATTTCTAACTGGTGTTTTTTCTTTTTTGTAGGGGAGGGGCTGCGGTCAAAGCCGAAATTGATTGAAGCGGTTCTCAAGATAACTAGTTCACCAGGGGGCATTTAACAGCCTTAGGGAACATTTCTTCGACACGAGCAGCAACGTACGCACAGTATGAAGAGTAGGGACAAGTGCTCTTTTATAAATTGTCACTTCTCGGTGTTTTCATTCCAAGAGCTCAGCTGTTGCATGCACACTGCAGATTTCGGTACTCTCCTATTGTTTGTCTCAAAGATCAGAAGACTTTGAACTTTCCAGACTGATTCAAAACAGATCTTACGACTTTGTTTACCTAGCTTTATTGTTTTTGAAATTCTTTAATCCACAAGAGATTTTGATATAAACTTAAAAAACTCCATCGTCAAAAGACACCGCTCTAGACTGCAAGAAACTTCGGTGCGTGCTTAGCGTCGCTCTACGACTATTGGATACAAAGTGAATTGAGCATTCATAAACTAAAGCGGTGACAGCTTAACTAACTGCATTTAGCATCAATTAGCTTCACTTGTCATCGTTCATTAACAAATTATCAGCTATGAAAAGCCGCGAAGAAAGAAAATGTGGACGGAAGTTCGGACAATCCAGCTACACAGTAGCTAAAATGCTTCGGCTGCTTCTGCTTTTCCTTGCAGTAAAAGAGGCATCTTCTTGTGGCCCGGGAACGTTCAGACCTGGACCAAAACATTCTCGATATGCCATGCGGTTGTACGAAAAATATCCTGACAAAAAAGAAACTTCCAGTGCTGCCAGTGGAAGATCATTTGGTCGTGTTTATAGGGAAAGTCCGGCGTACAAATCTTTGGTAGGAAACTACAATCCGGACATCATTTTCAAAGGCAACAAAAACCAAGACGATCGCAGAATGACAAAGGTGAGGCGATGATTTGCATTTTTCATAGAACAATAGAGAAATCGTTGTATTTTGTTGAGATAGGATATACAGCCAATAATATGGTACAATTCTGTAGATTAAGCTACATGCTGCTAGCTTTCTTCTTGTTTTCTGCTCCTATAAGTTTATTTATAAGCTCATTTGGATAAAACGTTTTTTCTTTAACCCTAGTAAGTAAACATTGATTTGATAAGACTTTCAAAGGAATTCAATGTGAACATATCGTTGTGAAAGTTCTCGTCCTTTTTTGAGTGAACGGACTTTTAACAAGTACCAAAACTATTTTATTGTATTTTTCTCTAAGAAAAGCGGAACAAAGTATTTGGTATTCAAAAGTCGTTTGTTTTTAGAAACTATATTTATGGATGTTTGTTTTAAAAAATGTCTAAGCTAACTGGTATTTGTTTTAATAATGGCTTTTTGAATAGAATGTTTTAAAAACCAATGTTATGGGGTTGATTTTCAGCGCTGCAGTGAAAAACTTAAAAGATTGGCAGACAAAGTGAAGCAGGAATGGTCAGAACAAAAAATCCAACTTCGAGTAATCGAAGCGTTTTCAGATGGAAGAAATGGAAAACATGCAAAACATTCACTCCATTATGAAGGGCGCGCAGTAGATATTACCACTTCTGATGAAGATAGAAAGAAGTATGGACGTTTGGGAAGATTGGCCCATGAAGCTGGCTTTGACTGGGTTTATTACGGATGGGAAAGTCACATTCACGCCTCCGTGAAAACAGGTATAAAGATTTGGACAACAAAGCTACTTTTGTAAGAGTTTGTTAATGGTACCGTTTCCAAACTGGTTTGTTTTTATTACTTTATAAACTTATAAGGCAGATTTATATAGTAAGCCAATTTCAGCTATTACCTACAATTTTAAGCGACACGGTACACAATAAAAATTTCTGCACAATATCGTACATGTAAAAAAACGCCTAAATATTTTTTGTACTGAATACCTAAATATCGATATGTACTTTGTTTAAATACATAAATGCCGAGCCTTGAATACGATTAAGTGTCCATTATTTGCACGGCGATAATGGAAATTGAAGCGTGTAATATCCTGTTGACTGTTAGTGTTATTCTCTGATGTCAGATTCCTTATTAAATCTTCCAGCTGTATAGTCCAGTTGCTCTATTGAATGCAAAACGCTTATATATAGTTTTGCTTGACACTGGAAAATAGGATGATTACCAACTAAAGTTATCTTATGAGTTATCTAAAATCAATGATACGGACAGTTGTTAAGTCCAAACCATAAAATAAGGAGGCGTGATTGCTCGCTCTACAGATAACACATAAAAATATTAAAAAATGTTTCTAATTACTCTTATGCTTTCAATGTCATTTTCTTGGTTTTGAACGATTCTCACAAAACTTTTAGCAAATGAGCTATTAGTGCTTTACTAAAAGAAACAAAATGATGTTTTTCCTGTCGCCGTGACAACAGAAGCACCAGTTGCAAATTCCTTGTGATCTAGTTTTGTGTGTTTCATGCGGTCTCTTTAATGGTCCTGCATTCGTCTTGACAAATGTAAAACATTTATCTTTCCCAGACGTGCACCCTGCGGGATTCTTGTTGACCTTATAACGAATTTTTTCACAACCCCCTACAAGCATATCATGTCTAAGAAGTAAGATTTATTTTGATTTTTTTTTTTTACAGATTCTGCGGGCGAGAATGAGGGTATGGGATGTTTTCCTGGACAGGCTTCTGTTCTGCTTGAAAACGGCAAAAGAGTAGCCATGGCGGAGTTAAGGGCAGGAGATAGAGTGCAAAGCGTTGATAAACAAGGAAATATAGTTTTCAGTCCTATAATGCTATTTCTAGACTACAGACCTAAGGTAACTTTGGACTTTGTGTTGATTGAAACAGAGGAGCCGCAAAGGAAACTGGTAATTACCGGAACGCACTTAATCTATCAATTGAACAAACAGACGCGGCGGGAGAGTGTCGTTTTTGCTCAAGACTTACAGGTAGGAGATTATGTTTATATCACCAACAGCACGAACAGTAAAAGGCTCACAGCTTGTCGCGTCACTAGAGTCACACGAAAAACAAACATTGGTGTTTATGCACCTTTGACTGAGCAAGGAAATGTCTTTGTAGATGGAATCCTATGCTCTTGTTATGCAATCGTTGATCACGAGTTGGCGCATTGGAGTTTTTTTCCTATTCGCTTTATGGTAAATTCGCTACCAAGCCTAATGAAATGGGTAGATAACACCACGGAAGGCATACACTGGTACGCTAAGTTCCTACAAAAAATTTACCCTATCTGGTTGTACGGGAAGTTGTTTTAATAGATATATTCAAAACCGGTCAAGGTCAAGCTGTAGATCAGAAACAACCTGCATTATGATATCAACATGGCGTGACTTGGTCCTTGCAATGAATCACAAGCAATTTTATAGATTGACAGAGAGACAATTCTTTCTAGGTTGTCTCATGCTCCACTTAACAAGAATGCATCCAAGAATTCTGTCAGTGGCGTCGTTTTCACGCTCTGCATAGCATCAAAATTTTGGTGTTCAGTTGCTTCAAGACATCGTGACAAACAGCTTGCCTTCAAATGCAGGAACATTTTGAGGCCGAACAATCTTTTTGTGTAATGTTCAAGTCAGCTTCAATATCGCAAGGTATCAATCAAACCAAATGATTAGAGTTGACTTGAGAACAATGCTCGTTAAACAAATTACTGGTATCATGCTGAGGGCACTTACATGTTAATTAACATAAGTGACTCATTAGAGGAAGCAAACAACAGGTGGTGAAGGGTAAGCATGCTTGTAATGTTATTGCAAGAATATCACAGAAATCTGTTTGAATGCGAAGTCGTCAAACTACAATTGAAGTCAACTACAAAGAGGATTTTTGAAGGATAACGAATTTAAAATAAATAAAAAGGTGACCTGCTCATTTTAAAAACTGAAAAAACCACTGCAGTTTACACAACCACAGAAGCTGGTAGAGTGTAAATCTTTATGTGTTTCAGTGCCAGTGCACGAGTTGACGAAAAACCATATAAACTATGTATATTTAGAACGTAAAAGAGTGCACAGAGAAAATGTTCCGGGATTCGTTAACATTTCTGTGAATAGATATAAAAGAAACGGAGCACCTCTTTCTCAAACAAAAAATATCTTTTTTTAACTTTAAGACCGACTCATTATAAAATGTTTAGATTATGAAAAGAAAACGAATGAAGAACTGCTATTTCATGAATAACGTATAACCAAACATTCGTGTATTTTGCAAGTGAAATGCGTGTGTTTTACTTAGAAGAGATCACTGTAAAAACAAACATGTTTTGGGAGCACACCTTGGTGTCAAGGTGTGTTTCTTCAACATACCTTTTACCGCCTTTCCATCAGCCGTTGTATCAATAAGATTACGTGTAAAAACCCTTTAGTAAAATCATATCACGATTAGTTAAAACATTTTTAGCAAAGAACAAACGTTGATAGAAGTCAACAACAAAAAATAGATAATTTAGCAGTCCACATCGTTTGCAACTTCACGTCTTTTTGTAAGACAAAAAATATTCTAAAGGGAGAAAATGTTTAATTTACTGCAAGATTACATGATATCCCAGAAATGGTATAACTTGTAATGCTTAAGAGAAGCGAAACACACAAAAAAAAATTAGTGCCCCGCAGTGTTTGATGGAGTTCGAAAGCATTACCTGACATTTTCTGTTTCCCTCTTGAGTGCTCTACTTAAAAATTTGAAAGATTTATTTAACAATGGCGAACTTATATAATCTTTTAAAATTGTATCTTTTGCATGGTGGACATTTATAAACCGATAAGGAAGCAAACTTTTAGAAATAGGCGTCTAAAGAGTTGAAGCTATTAATATTATTATGAGATTAGCAAATCTTACGGAAAATATCAAGTAACTGATTTCAAAGTGCTCAAGGAGGGAAGTATTTTAAATGAATAGAGTTTTACGGAAGTCTGGCTATTCAGTGTTATATGTTGTCGCCGAGCTGTTTTTATAAACAGCAATGAGGTTGTTTGAAATACAATCCAAGCAGGATATATTTTTAAAGTGAACAACATGACGCCAATTATGTCTAAGGCATTCAGTATTTAAAAAAAAGTAAAAGTCTGTGTAAGAACTAGGCAACGTCCCATTGTTCTGCGGCATTTCACTTTTCCCTCACCAAAATGTTTAAATTTTCATACTGAGAATACATTAACTTGTGTAGAACACAGTTTTAAAGTAAAAAGCAGTGAAACTCTGTTTTAAAGCAATGTTTTTTTTCTGTGATACAATATTTTAGCCACTCATAGAACTCCAAAACAAAGGCAAAGAAAACGTTTTCACTTTCACTGTTCCCAAAATGGAATTTTTCTTAAGTTTAAAAAGAGAATATGAATGTTTCAACTAGAAAGGCTTGAATGAGTGAACTGGGAAAACATACATTGGCTTACTTATGAAGATATGGTCTATTTTTAAAATTTAGTCAATTAGATTAGTGGTTTAACAATATCGCAATCAGAACCTTTCTGCATTCCACTGCCGTTGACCTGCCTAGTTCTTACTCGGATCGGTACTTAAGTTCGTTTACTCTCGCTCGACTATATACTGAATACTTTTACCAGGGTTTATCAGTCTTTAAAAGTTATAAAATGATACAAAAATGCGTTTTTAAAAACGATTCATGCTCGTAGCATTAATATAAATCTTAAGCTTAGTACATATAATAGGTATAGTTTCACCAATGAAACAAAAAAGCACATTTGCCTGGAAGTTGCAAAACATGCCAATGTTTTTCATCTTTTATCAAAAGTGGAATATTGTAACAAAGGCAAAGTTTTTAAATACATCATCTTCGCTTTAAACGGAATTGAACGCCGCCTAACTTGGATAGCTCGGCCTATTTGGACGATTTCCGCAGTTAACTCGGTGCAAGGTGTTTGTAGCCCTTCGTCAGAGCAACTGGGATGTTACTCGAGACGTCAGCTCCTTGATTCGATAAAATACGCCTTTTTTCATAAATCTGTTGAACAGGTATCAATGAGAGTGTGTTAACTTATGACTGAAGTTTTAAAGGTCATTTAGTTAAATTTCGATATAATTTCACTTTCCTAAATGTGAAATGAGAACAGTTTTTAACATTTCATTTTAGAAATAGCTTCAAGAGAGATTCTTATACATCCGTTAAAGAAAAAAAAAACACTTTCCAGTTTGCCTAAGAACATATCGCCCAATGACAATGTAAATAGTCTATGCATATTTATTGCTTAGGTACAAGTTCACATTTTCAGACTAAAAGTTTAGGTTTAGTACTGAAGCAGTTTATCAACAATGATCAATTACCGGCACTAATGCGTACGGAATTGTTTAGTTTTTTTTTTTATCAATCATTACTTGATTTTTTTTATGTTTCTACAGTCTTACCTGTACATAAATTAGGTTTAATTGTTATATTTTTAATAATATACAATAACAGTATACAATAACAATTGCAGCACATTGAGTCTTAGAACAGTGGTGTTTGTTGAAGGTTATATAACGTCTTTAACGATTAGACTTGTGACTTAAGTGTTGCAAGCATTTTGTACCTAATCATTTAAAATAAACTAAAGTTGTAATCTTTAAACAATCGTGTATCCTATTTTTGTCTATAACTGTCTGTGTTACGTGGTATTAAAAACGGTGTTCTTGTGGGATCAACCTCGTACCCAGGCTCATGTCACTCACTGGTTACGAGGTTGTTGTAGGATGCGCTTTTAGACTAAGATAAAACCATAGTACAACACTCCACAAGGCCATTCAAGATTTTACTCACCCAGCCATCAACCATGCAACAGTCATGGCGATGTGTTTAACTTTACTATGTATCTCAGGCCACTTCCACTGGACACATTTTGCTAGGCCTCGATCAAATCAATGCTTTGATCCGAATTTGTGCTGAATTCAGATATTGTGTTGCTTTTTCATGAACTTCTTTTCCATGCTTCATCATATTTTATATACTAGTATACCTAAAAGGCAATTAAATGCTGTCTTCAAGCAGAGATGATAAACCTATAAAAGGGGATAGAAATAAATAAACATTCAGCCTATTTTTTAATTAATATTCAAATGTTTATGAAATGTCATTACCAGTTATTCCCTTTTGTTTTCTTTGAGTTTAATTTAGAACAAATTTATTTGCAATTTCCCTAAAAATCAGAACATTAAAAAAACAAAGTGCATCCTGACTTACTATATCGAAACCAAGAATTATTGTTCGAAGACAAAGTATTCCGAAACTAATTTCTTAATTCAGAAACAAACTACAGGCAAGCGCACTGGCTGCTCTGTCTCAAAAGCAAATATATACCATTGGGCGCGTAAGGAATGTTGGTTAAAAATGTTACCAACCATAATGCTTTGCATTTTGAACTTTGAACGCCATGCACCAAATAGGATGTTTTAGTAATAAAAATGTAAATTCTACACCGTAATATAAAAACGAGCGAATACTTTGCCTAGCTCGCTCGCTTCAGGCTCGCTCGCTGCGGCAGCAATTAACTTGCGAACAAAATACATTAAATATTCTTCGTCATCTTTATCGTATCTTCCGTCTTAAAAAAGACAGCGTTAAAATTATCACTAAGTTTTACGAACAAGGAGAGGATTTAGATAATCCATTAGAAGTATCCTGTAAATCTGGTTTTCTACGCATATGGTAATTAATTTAAAATTAGTAGAAGTAGACTAGACAAATATGTGAAGTTATGGGTAGAAACGACTACATGGCCTGGCAAACGCATGGAGTTAAAAGTAAAACTTCGTTAGTTCTCACCATCTTTGTTCGCTACAAAATAAAATCTTGGTCTAGAATTTAATTTTGTTGTAGTTTTATTAAGTTTCTTTTAAAGTTCTCAATAGTCATATTAGGCCAAATAAGTAGGGTGGTTTCATCCATCTCGATGAGAAATTTAATATTTCATATGCTTTAAAATATCTAAGGGCATTCAGGTAAGACGTCTAAAAAACCGATGTTCTGAATTTTGTTTGTCAAAATAAATAGCCAATTTAGAATATAAATTGAGTTTGATAGAACAGCCTTAAAATATAATTGAAAACTTTGGTTCCGTCATGTGATAATGCAATTGAGAGTTCAGTGTCTACGTATAAAAATGTTTTTATCGGCATTTGAAAAACGATTAGGCAATTTAGATCATAACTTGCTTTTAAAAGAACAGCTTTAAAAATAATTGTCAAGTTTCATTCATATAAATGTGATAAAGCAATTATATTGAGGTTTCGGTGTTTACATACTTTTTCGATTGAATTAGTTACCATAACCAAGAATAAAAACTAAATTATCAAAACGTTAAATTTACCCAAATATTTACAATTTCAGAATTTCAGTTTAAATTTAGTACCGAAATAATGTAAAAATATTTTAGTTCGAACTAAAGTAGAGAACGTTTTTCAGTTTTGAAATTACTTACGGAACCGCCAGCCACAAAAATGACCCACCAACTCCACAGATTTTAAATTCATGTGAAATTTCTTAAGTTTAGGTAATATTTTAATGTTGATCGATCAAACTTGCTAAAATTAGCGTTACCGGGCAGATAAATGAACAACTTAAACAAAATTAATTGTATTTTGTACTAAAAAACATATCAAAGACCAAACATATACCTGATCATGATAACGTATATAACCCACTAGTTTTAAGTTCGACTAAAAATTTCTTTTTGACTAAAGTTGAACAAAAAAACTTGGTTGACATTGAACCAATTCGGCACCAACGGATCTTTGCCATTACGTAAGATAACAAATACCTCAAACAAATGATTTTTACTCAAAAAAAAAAAAGCAATTAAGAAGTGTGTTATTAAAATAGAAAACTAACTAGCGGTAAACTAGTTTGAGCTGCGTCGGTGTTTCTAAATAAACAATTTAGTAATAAAAATGTAAATTCTACACCGTAAAAAAGAGAGAATACTTGTTGACGTTTCGGACGTTAGTTTGCCTTTACTCCGGCGAAGGACTAGTTTTGTATTTTACCAAGTGCCAAAGAGACAAAGCGGCATGAACATGATGAAGAACTTAAGATTTATGACAATGCTTTTAAAAACTACTTTTAGATAACAGTATTCGATGATTATGTCTTTATATCATTAAAACTTATTGTATGTCGTATTTGTGTGTTTATAAGCGGTCTCTTTTAGGGGTCAAAATTTGCTTAAGCCACGCCCAGATTGGTCTCCTTTAGGGGTCACAAAAAGCTTGAGCTACGCCCAGATGGTCTCCTTTAGGGGTTAATTTCAAAATTTCCGACGAGCATCCCCATCTGTTCTATATTGGAGTCCCCCCCGGGACAATTAATCTGTTCTTAAAACATGAATAACAACAAAATTGAGGTCATTAAACATTAAACCAATTTGGTGTATGTCTTAGGAGCACCATAATACCTCAAACAATGTTCACATGTTGTGATTATTTTTTAATATTAAACTTATTACCTCGGACTCTAACTCGGATTCTAACTCGGACTCGGACTCTATTTCGAATTCTAACTCTGACTCGGACTCTAACTCGGATTCTAACTCGGACTCGGACTCGAGTCCAAGCTCGGGGTTTTACGATTCCCCTATTATAACAGCCAACTTGAACGGTAGCCATTTTGTTTTTCCGATGTTGTTCCATAGCTATTGTTTTCTATTCAGCGAGAGCCAATGGGATCACGAGTCTTAGGATGACGGGTCTGCCAAATGTGGTAAATGAAAAGCATTAGGTGTCCGCGTCATAGGAATCTTTATTGCAGACGACTACATTCTCGTTGCGAGTATGAAAAAAGATTAAAATAAATGAGAGTCAGCTATCAACACAACAACACTGACCCTTCTTATACTATATACACTGTGTGACCAAGCATAAAGCGTTTACTAGCTAGACTGTATTATCACAATAACCGACACAATAGCTGTAGGGCGGGCATCTCGTTTCGTGCGTGCTCCTATCTTAACAATAAAGAAAGAATCAAGGTCTAGATCAAAGTTTTTTTTTTAATTTGCTTTATTTACCATAAGACGCACTCGTATTTGTTTTTTTCTTTTTCAAGCTTTGGAAAACGGATAGCAGCGACACCAAAAATAAAAATATTTAAAAGAGCTTTCAACTTAAAAAACGCAATTTCTAAGTGCTCGACTCACCGTAACTTTTTTTGTACCTTTACGAGCTTTTCATCTTCAAGAAATCCGTACCATGAGCTTATTTTATATTTGAATTATTATAATAGTCGCATACCCAAAAATTGAACCATAGCCAGTAGAAATGGTCATTTCGTGCCACAGAGGGAAAGAGGAATGAATGGTGGAATGAAAGGAATGCCATGGGGAAAAGAAAGGATGGATGGATGGATAGTTATGGAGGGAGAGAAAGATGGATGAATGGCTATGGAAGGAGGGAAGGATAGATGGATAGCCATAAATGGAAGGATGGATGATGGACATGGAGGAATAGATAACTGGATGACAGCTATGGAGGGAAAAAAGTGGATGGATAACAATGGAGGGAGGGAAGAATGGTTGGATGGTCATAGAGGGGGAGATTGATGGTCTGGTGGCCATTGAGGGAAGAAGGGATGGATTGCCATGGATGGAGATATGGATGAATGAAAAGATGGATTGCCATAAGAGGAAGAAATGTCGGATGGTTTTAAAAGGGTTGGAGAGCCTGGAAAGGATGGATGGATGGCCATGGACGAAGAAAGGATAAAGACCAGTTTATGACGTAATGCCTCACCAACTGGTCATAAAAATGTTTTACACTTCAAATAGCTGCTTGCATATATAGCTTAGTGGTAGAGCTCTAGAGCGGTGTGCAGTGGTTCACTAGTCCAATGCTTGGTAAGTTTTAGCTTTTTTTTTCTTCATTGGCAATTTAGCTGCTTTTCTCTCTAGAAGTGGAGTGCTACTCACTGCCCGATTCTTCGCGGTTTGTTTCAAGTTACTGTCATTCCTGCCAGTGTCGTTGAGGCTTGATCATTGGCAGAGACGTCATAGAAAGATGAAATGATGCTGCATGTCGTACACGAGAGTTGCGGAGTGTTTAAGGCACACCCCACATGTATCGGATGTCCTTTGGTTATGAAGTATTATTGTTTTTCAAAGAACAAAGTACGCCGTTTACAGTTTTGAGTTAAGAATTAACCTTTGCTAATAATAAAAAAAAACGAAGGTATGGGAATCTCTCGAGTGTCGAACTGGGCAAGCAGGCCTTACTTTTTGCGCGTTTTACCACTATGCTACGGAAACATTTGGTGGAAGAAGAGAAATTAAGATAAATGGATGGGCATTGAAAGAGGAAGAATAGATTGATAGCCGTGGAGGAAGAAATAGATGGATGGAAGGATAGACGGCAATGTAGGGAAGGAGTGACGGATGGATGGCCATAATGTGGTTAATACGAAAAATGGATGGAGTGTCGGCCTTTTAGGCAGAAAGGGGCAGATGGATGGTCATTGTTGGGTTAGGAAAAGTTCATGCATGGATGGCCATGAATGGAGGGAGGAATTGATGGAGGAAGGTTAAAGAAGGAAAAATGTAAAACCTAAGAGGGATAAATCAATTTGCCATGGAGTGAAAAAGGTATCGGGAATGATCAATGATAAAATGGTAAGAAAGTTAGATGTTCATTGAAGGAAAGAGGGATAGACAGATAAGATATATAAAAGAATAGAAAAGAATTGGTTAATTCTAAACGCACTAGTCACAGTCGAATTAACATTGTCAGTAACGTTGGATATCTTAAATGCAACTTTTGTACCAACTTTGTTAAAGAAAGCAATTCCTTTACTAGCGTCAAAATTGGGAGGAAGTATTTCATCAAAACTAAAAGAAAGGCTATGAAGGCAGAAAGGGATGGATGGCTGGATAATAATGGAGAGAGGGAAGGAGGAAGGGATGGATGGCTGGATAATAATGGAGAGAGGGAAGGAGGAAGGGATGGATGGACATGGATAAAAGGATGGATGATAGGCATGGTGGGAGTAAGGAATGGATGGATGGCCATTGAGCGAGGGGGATGTGGATGGATTGTAGGGTGAATGGCCATGAAGGGAAGCAGGGTGGGACTGTAATGGAATGAGAAATGGATGGCTAAGGAAGGAGGGTCGAATGGATGGATGGTCATGGAAAGATGAATATATGGCCGTGGAGGGAAAAAGGGATTGATGAATGGGTGGACCGATGGCTATCGAGTAAGGGTGTATGGATGGATGGCCATTGAGAGAGAGAGGGGATTCATGGATGGCCACTGAGGGAAAGAGGGACTGATGAATAGTCAGGGAGGGATGAATGGATGGATAGATGAATAGATGGCCATGGAGGGATTAAGTGATGGATACATGGATGGAAATAGATGGAGGGATGGCACATGGATGGACAGAAATAAATTGATGAAGGGTTGGAGGGATGGATAAATGAATGAATTTTCATTAAAAAATTTTCATTTAAGAATCTTAACTGGTGGGTGACGCAACATTAAGAACAAATCTCTATTTAATATTCAGCTCGGTATTCAAGCCCGGGTCACCCGAAGTATTTAACCCGGTTACCTGGGGGATTTAAACTCGGGTCACCCGAAGTATTTAACCCGGTTACCTAGGGGATTTAAACTCGGGTCACCCGAAGTATTTAACCCGGTTGTCTGGGAGATTTAAACTCGGCCTTTAAAATCACCGCCACTACTTTCTGAGCCACGCTGCATCGTTCATTGGCTTTAAGACTCGATACCTCTCGTTTATCTTCCAATATGTTAACAATATTGGCAGCTAGTTATAAAAAGCTATATATATTAGCTATTTATATATTTATATATAAAGTTAGAATTTATCCTTTATACCAGGACTATATGAATATTACTGTTCCTAAAGACAAACTGAATTTATACCCTAGTAGCTAGTCCGTTTTGGTAAGCGTCGGTTAGTTGAAATTTTCACTTGGGAAGTTAACAGGTTTATTTAGTACTTTCACTTGGAAAGTATATTCCAGATCTTCCATTTGGAAAGCAAGTGCACTTGGGACAAATTCATATTTTCGTGGCCTATTTGGGCAACCAGAAACCATCGTAAACGTTCTGAAGTTGTAAGTCAGTCGACCGCTCGGTTAAAGTTTGTAACCAAGAAGTTGAAATAGTTGGACTCGGTACATGTAACTCAGTGGAATAAAAGAATCTTTGGAATGCACTAACAACCTACTAGTTGGTACACTTAAACTGACCATTCACGTAGCATTTACACAAAAGGTCATTTCCTCTTCCTCAGCAGTATTCAGTTGACTTATATTAGATTTTTAATATGTGAAGCGAGTATCAACCCTATATAGGGGACCCTAGGGATTACAGCAATTCCTGACACGAAAATGGCAGCAAATAATTCCATTTACGCATCTTTTAACTTCGAGAGGATGGAGTCGGGAAGGTTTTCCTCTCAAAAAATTTTTAATCGATAGATTTCATTTTATGCATATTTTTTCTTGAACGATAACCTATGCATGATTTTGTTGTTTTGTTTCGGATAAAATTACATAGTTTATAATATTGATATAGGCGCTGGTTTTGTTTTTATGAATCTAGTTTTTGCATGTTTTCCTCTTTGCAGGAGATCTTTTCCCATCCGCCCACATCACTTTCATGATAGTTCTCTCTAATAGCGTCTAGTATTTTTCTCATTTAGTGCCACTATTTTGTTTTCACCTAGTAATTTTTTTGTTCACTGTATTTCAAATTCTCTTCTATAGGGAATAGCGGCCAGTTCTTCAGGCAAAGCCTTGTTCGCGCGCATGCATGCACTAAATGACGTACAAGTGTCAAACATTTTTTTCCCTTAAATTTTTGTTTTGTTTGGCTCGACTCTTGATTATTCAAAAACATTGATAAGGGCGTCAAATTCATCACATTGCACGCAAGTTCTTTTGAAAACGCACAATACTTCTTTTAGCCAAACCACCTTCTTCTACATTTTAATTCTTCTTTTTAAGCCAGAATAACAACGAGGACAAAAGAAAGCGTTGAGACCAAATGAGTGTTCTCATCATATTCACCGTTAATTTTAAAATACTCTGTTGTGTGGATCACACGGTTTCGGCTATATATATTTGTATTAATTCATAATATAAAAAGCTTCAAAAAAGTATAATATTTTTTTAGAGTAACGTGTGCATGGATCAAACTGAAATAGTAGTCAACTATAAATTGCAGCTATTTCTACGCTATTTTCATTTTCTTAGTTGACATGCAGTTGGGAATCACAAAGTTCGAGCTCTATGCTATTTTGTTTCCTTTGATAAAAAGTAAGAGTTGTCCTGTTAACTACACTTTTTAAAATAAAACTTTTTAGGATCTAAAAATTCCTACCCCGTAAAACAAAATCAAAATCAAACTGAAAGAAAAATATCTGCATATATCAGCTTAGTCTTAGGCCTATTCTGGTCAACACTTGATAGAACGCCCTCTTTGTTTCAACAACACATAGAAGTGCCTACAAAACAACAATACAGAGACAAAACTTAGTACTCAAATACCTACAGTTTTATACTAAGACGAATATTGGTTTGGTCAAATTTCAATAACAAACAACAAACCTTAGCTTCGCTTAACGTTTAATAACCACTGCAGGTATGGAAATTCTTTTTTAAAACATGATTACATTAAAATTCGTAAAGAAATTAGCAATTTGCTTTAAAAAATACGATAACTTTCATTTTATAATTTATATTTGAATTGGAGTCCGAACATCTTCAGTTGCAAGTAAACGTTACAAGGTGAATTGTAACTATAGAATCAAAAATTAGAAATATTTGTAGAAACGCATTTCACGCCATTGTAACTTTAAGGAATATATTATAATAAATTAATCACTATTAAACACTATTACAAGGTCAAAGAAGATAGTTTTGATAACTCTTTTCATTAAGATTTCTAAAATGTTGTAATTTACCCGATGAATATACCGGTATACATTTCAATGTAACGCTGGGTTACAAGTCACCGAACTATGATAAGTATTTGCGTTTCATCAAAGAACTCTCAGCAAAAACACTTTTATCTTTGGCTTCTCTGCCCTTATCTTAACTATTTCGTAATACAATAAATCTGTACAGACCAAACGAGGAAGTAAAACGTAAGCTTCAAGAGCATTGAACAAAAAGTGTTGTCCAAATAAGCACGGTCGACTAGCTTTAGTCTTCAGAATACACTTCGTTTGCTAGCGCCTTCTATGCCTTCACAATTTAAGCGAGTCATCAGAATAAAAATAATGAACAGTTTTGAAGCTTATATCTTCAAATTTTAAATGATAATCAACCTTGGCAAACTTTCCGGGCTCTCGATCAAAAATGCATCTGTCGTCATTTGATTCTCAAAACTGACGGATTTTGTACAATTTATATAGTCGAGGTTAAAAAGCCTGACCTTCAGGTGACATAGAAATGCATTTTTCTTTCAATTTCTAACGCATGTGACACACCTTCTATTTCAATAAAACTAACTTTACGCAAATTTCATATCCGTTCATTGCAAAAAGATGTACATTTTCTTTCTGTAATTGTAACGAGCTGACGTCATAGATCATGGGAACTTTGTGTTGTTAGTATTTCTCAATCCTAAAACAAATCCCTATCAATGAAAGTGTCTGCTTTTGGCCCAGTTTGACCTTTTGTGGTAATAACAAATCCTGAAAATTTTCTCTGCACGATAGAACAGGAAATTAATATTTGTTGTTCCAAAACCCCTCTTCTCTTGGTCATACTCATTGCATTTTTCATAATTTTGAAATTTTATTTCGGTCGTTGTTCTAATACAGTAATAACGCAATTGTTGAATACAGGTCATTAAAACATTAGAATTTACATAAAATGTGTCACGTAATGGAAACTTTTTTTTATTGAAAAGGAATTATTTTTACGCATGGATCCGCGACCTTTGTCTACCGATGACGTAATTGGTTTCCGGTCAAACTTTAATATCACTTCACTAGTCGCGCGTGGTCATTCAGTTATGTATCAAGCCACACCACTAACATACGGTTAATATTGCGGTTTACTGTCGACTGTGGTTTAAGAAAACTTAGAGTGAGTTATACATTTATCTGTGTTGATGTAATACATCGTTTAGCTAGAAAAAGAACATAACAAGTACATCTACTAAATTCCAAATCTCGTTGAAGGTATTGGCTAACTAATATCCGTCGAACCATGTTTTTAAATTCTAGACAATAACATATGTTTCACCGCTGAACAAAGACGGTCACTTCAGAAGATCGATTTGTAAACGCTACTTTGCATTTAAGATATCATTAAATAGTGCCAGTTTACGGCATGATTCTAACTCGCGAAAAAACCTCGACTATGAACAATCTGTCAGCCCTCGCACTCTCGCTAAACAGTGTTGATGGAGTATTGAAAGAAGGCTATTTATTCAAGCAAAGTCACAGTGTTTGGAAACTTTGGAAATCGCGATACTTCATCCTCAAAAGAAGTGGTTTGTATTATTACAAGGAGAAAAGCGAGACAGAGAGACTGCCGCTCGGTATTTTGCCGTATCGAGACATCTCTGTGCAAATTGACGAAATTGGTGACAAGAAGAAAAAGTTCTGCCTACGAATTCAAGCAGAGGGAAAATCCTACATGCTTTGTTGTTTTTCTGAAGATGAAAGAAATTCGTGGCTTACTGCAATTTTGACGTCCATCACAAATTATCTTTTAGCCTCTCGTGATGGAGAAATTGAAGCATTTGAAGAACCAAGCATGTTGTTACAGCGCAAGAGTTTATCTAGAGCTCGCTCGATGGAGGCGATAAACGAGCATCGTTTGTCTGCCATTGTTCCTCATCTGCACAAATTTACAATGTTCGGAAGCAGTGGAAATGTTGATAGACTTGGGGTTTTTAATAGGGACACAAAATCGCCGCCCACAAAACGCAAGCAAAAAGCATTTTCAGTGTTCGATTTTAAATGGAGAGACAGCTATATAAACTTTGAACTGTCGTAAACCTAACTTATACTTCTATTACTATAGTTGCCTTCGGGTTGCCTTAGCAACAAAGTTTTGGCCTAAAATACGTTTTCAATATCATTATAGTTTGTTATCGAAGAAATCTCTAATATAATTTATAACGCATATCTGCAAGAGTTATATATTGCTTTTTATAGAAATATATTTGCTTTCGAGTGATAAATACGAAAAGCCTCAAGGAATGGTTGATGTTCTCACAACTTCTGCTTCTAGCATACAGCTGAAATCGCATAATAACATGGTATGTTGATCTAAAACTGCTAACTGCGAAGACATTGTTTTGATCACAGAATTACTCTAATTTCAGACACTTGGTTCAAATAAATTATTTTAAGAGACAAGCAAAACGACCGTTTCTCATGGAATATTGGAACCCAACGGTATCGATGTTAGTTGATATTGAGTCCTATCTGTAGAAATAACAAAACCATTTACGTTTGTTTGTTTTTGTTGTTGATCTCTCTTAAGACTCCTTTTATAGCAGAAACAACTGATTTACGTTTCCTGAAATTGTATTGAGTTCAAACAGACTTCGTTTAGTGCAATTCCCCAAAGCTTAAAGCTTTTTTCGAAATTTAACAGAGTATATTATGTATTAAAAGGTAAAAACATCTAAATATTGTACTATTTTAGCAATATCCGAAAAACAAAGTGTATTTATTAAAAGTTGGAAATAAAATGCGCTTTATGCGTAGCTTGAGAATAAAGATTCATTTCTGGTCTTGAACTGATCTTTTCCAAATCATCTTAAGTCTGGCTGTTTAATTAAAGTGGTATCAGCACTGAAAGCCAGGAAAGTTAGCAACTGCAAAAGATTGATTTTAGCCTTAAGGAAAAACATATATTGTTGACACATCATTTGTATGTTTTGTTTTAGCTGAAGGCTGCTAGATCAAAATTACAATAAAAACCCTTTTATATGTTGGGTCGCATTTCAGCCTCAACTAATCTCTAATTATCTTTATCATTCAATATTTGGGAATGATAGGTGTAAATTTTGTCAGGAGAAGAATTTTCCTACACACGTTTTTTGTATAAGAATCATACTCTTTTTCCGAGGCTCGCGATTCTTAAAATTTTGACATTTTGAGCCTTACATAGTTCTTAAATAATTATAAAAGTTTCAAAATAGGTCCTCGGTGAAACCAGAGTGGTCTAGTAATCGAGCCGCGAGTGGCTCGTGATTCTTATACAAAAAAAGTGTGTATAGCTCTCATACTGAATCGATGACTTTGATAACCAGATAATTCCTGTTTGCTGTATGGATACTGTTAGTCTAAAGATAACGACTTCGTAAGCACACAGCAGCTCAATAAATAATTGTGATATTCATAATTTATAGTTGCAAACACTACAATTTTCTTAAATCTTAAGCAGTTGTACATCAAATGTCGAAGCTCTTCCTATATACACATACATGTTATACATGCACAGTGTACATCCAACACGTTTGATTATATTGATAACATTTTAAGAATATTTGACGCTATCATTAACTCATAAGAATTCTTTTTATATTGTTATAAGAAAGTCCCACCCGAGGCTGAGGAATAGCCGAGAACTTTATTTTGTTAAATTACGGCACAAAATCATGGAATCGGCAAATAACCGATAGTGTAACTTTATTTGCAACCAGACAGAGTAAACGCCATGGAAATTTTACATGAATTATTAGTAGTCCTGACTCATTTATATTTTTCTTAAATCTTAAGCAGTTGTACATCAAATGTCGAAGCTCTTCCTATATACACATACATGCATAGTGTACATCCAACACGTTTGATTATATTGATAACATTTTAAGAATATTTGACGCTATCATCAAAACATTCAGCATCGCCCCAAAAAAAAGATGTTGTAGTTTTTATTTTAAAAGAGTGACTGAATCTTCTATGTTCCATTGACAAACATTTGTCGTTTATCAAACAAAAGTTCTTCTCCCTTTCTAAGAACGCTTGGGTTTGCTCCAAGCCTAATCTTCTTCAGCCCCAGATTTTACATAGAAGATTTTTTTTAAAAAAATGCATAGTTGTTCGTTTTGAAAATGACCGGAAATCCGTACAACCGTTCAGAGCATGCAACAGCACTCGAAAATTTACTTAGCGAAAAGCTAATAACTCGAGCCTAAGCGTTCAAATCCAGAAATTGTTAGAGAAGTTTTCATGTTTAGAAAGCAGTACTTTTTTCCCCAAGCTTGAATCCTCTATATTTTTCTCTGGTACGTAGTTTCTTCTTAAATTTATTAATTTGCACATCCCGGAACCATGAAAATCTCTGCAAACAGTTAAAAAATTATCAAACATTTGCCACTTTTAAAAACAAGAAATTTTATTTAGAGCGCATTTATGGACTTTTTACCTGTGTATGCCGCAGTATTGATCCAAAAGAATATCAGAATTTGTCTCAGAGTCAGACCAAAACTTTCTTAACTTTCAAAGCTCTCAGCCTCGGTCAATGAAAACATCCCATTCGTGTTGTCAATTTTGTGTTTCATTTGCTTCGTGGCGGCTTAAGATAGCTTTTGAATCTTTATATAATAGTTCAATTTCCTGAATGCCGCAAGGGTTTAAACAGTCTGGCTCTCAATTGTGTGGTCCAATCTCTGAAGTGTCACAACATTCCACATTATCCGCCCCCTAGTACGGTAAACGTTTTTTGTTTTGGATATTAAGTGGGATCAACTAGAGCTGCTGAAAGAAACCGGTAGCTAGCCAATTCCAAATCGAGATATTTTATTTCAAGTATCGCAACGTTTTGAGGAGGGGAGAGTGAGGAATCCGAAAATCAACTCTTTGCTTTATTATAAAAATACTAATTAATTCTTTGAGAAACTGAAACAGCGTCGCATATCACAACAACCTAGTAATTCATGCAACCTTTTTACGTGTAACTGAACATTGATGTAGCGCGATCAGCCAGAGAAATAGTGAAAAAATAGGACGAGCGTTCTATGATGAATAGGCCAGTTTCGAATTAATTCCCAGTTAATGCTGATTTAAATGATTGCGGATTCATTTTATACAGTCTTAGCCTCGTTTTGTTGTTAAATATTCAAAAATACTTGCAAGAGAGAGTGACAAGTCACACCTCCAATAATACAAACAGTTGTAAGTAGTGTAAAACTGCATTGGCATTTAGGAATATTTAACTTCATACTGATTATAAGACTGTACAAATTGAATATGTTGTCATTGTTGTCAGCGGTAACTGCAAATTCAGAAATTGTCTATTGCGTCTATATTTCAAGCTTTCTGTAGCCATACTGTGACCTTCACCAGAAGTGTGAAAACTGACATTGGCGTGGCATTGTTGTCAGCATTTAAATTCTGATATATAGCGGTATGCCACGATTCTTGGCGTAATTCTTGAAAAAAAGACTCAGTTGATCAGAGAACGTTAGTCCTATTTTTTAAATACTTTTACAGATGTTAAAATATGAGGTCTTCTCAGATCTCAAAATGCCCTTTCTTTTGAAACGTGGTCTGGCCATGTCAATTTCTGCAGGATTGTTTTTTCTGTCAATCCGTAGTTTATCTTGTCAGTGAACGGATATCAGTTATCTGAGTCGGATTGAGTTACAGCTTTGAGCATGAGAAACAGTTGGCTTTCATGCTGGCGGTTTAATTTCTGCTCGCAGCACCGTACTGGCGGAGTCCCAAAGGCAAAGACGACGTCCGCCGTTGCAGTTGCTGGCTTCTTCGGAGCTCCTACTCATATTGATTCGACAAAGTAATTTTCATGTAATACATCAGCCATTCATCATTCCTGTTTTTATGCAGCTATTAACTTTAGCTTCCAGGGAAGGGTTACCTGCTTTTAAGTGCGTCTTTGTCAAGAGTCAAGCAGCAATCCGTTCCAGGAACTGGGATGTCCACAACGTTTTTTGCAAAAAAATTGGCAAGAAACCCAGCCCATCTTCTATCGGTCTGTGAGAGGCAGAAAAAACGAAGGAAGAGGGCGGAAGAAGTGGAATAGACCCGAAGTTTAATGTTCGAACTCAAAAATTACAAAAGTTTTTTTTTTTTTTTTGTAAAACTTTATTTCTAGATATTCTCTTTGTAAACTTATTAAGGAGATGTATAGCAATCAAACGTTGAGGATAGAAGATCAATAACCCTTGCACGGGCATCACTGCCAGTATTGCCCATTGGCGCTCAAATGTCCCTTTTTGGTGCCTTTTTTGATGGCCTTAAAACTCCTATTAACAAAGGGTTGGGGAAAAGGTTCCTTTGATGCCGCAGGTCATTTTGTGAGGTAGTAGAAATGTAAATGCTAACGAGTGAAAATCTGGTAAGTTAAATCTTAGCGATAGCGGCAGTAGCTCCTCCTCCTGCCCAAGGAGGAGATATGGACACAAAGTGAAAATCGGACGACAATGGAGTGTTACAACCTCAGTGAGCCAGGGAAGAGAAGTTACACAAGGTGAATACAAGTAGTTCAAGATACCGCTAATACTCAGGAACCTGATGTAGACCCACAAATGTCAGTTATTATGAACAGAGATATATCACAAAATACAGAATTCGAAGGAGTGCAAATACAGAAAGATGATATGACGATCTTTACATCTTAGAGAAGGGAAAACGCTAAATGCGGAGGAGAAGGATACAGTCAAAAAGTATTCAAAAATGCTTAAAACAAGAAAGAAAAAATTACCATCACTTAAAGGGATAGACAAAACAAGGTTGAAGGAGACAGAGAAAAAGATTGACAGCCTAATTATAAAGATTGCTTGAGAAGGTATAACTGATATTCATAAACAGAATAGCTGGGCATCTGAAGTCACGCGCAAGAATTTGCATCTCATTTGCGCAAAAAAACGAACTTTTAACCTTGCGAATTATAAAGGAAAAGGCGCAAAAACTGCATATCTAAATTTACAATATAAGAATGAAAGACGTCTAAGAGTATCGTGCCGGTTGTGTGACCCCATATTTAATCTTCAATTTCATGTAAATGTGAGCACTATCATTTCATTGAATATAGTAGCAAATTGCAGTTTAATCTGGTATACTTTTACTATTAAATTATATATCCACATATAAATCCAATATTGGCAGGAAACGCATTTTTCCTATATTTTTGTTTATCGATCCAATTTA
>JANCMA020211874.1:0-13163 GCA_024336925.2 Zoanthus solanderi | reverse complement strand
CGGCATTGAGCAGATCCGTGCAGAGGTTTCTTTTTCTTCTCTTTAGAGGGGGAAAAAAACCTCTGCCAAGCAGGGTACACAACTTACAGTGTCAACCACAATAAAAATTAAGTGTCTGACACCTTTTTCCCCAATAACATTAATTTTCTCAACTTGATTTTAAAAAAAAATTGAAAATGAATAACCTGCCCACAGATCTAGAGCTAACCTGTTTGTGTCTCAACTCCATCTTCATCAATGGATCTCGCCTCTTCTTTGCTTCATCAAAACCAAGATCACTTGCAATGTGTTGATCAACAACCTTCTTATCCAGCATGTCACGAATCACTTTTTGCACTGCTATTTCTTCATTTAATTCTTCTTCAAAATCATCTGACAAAAGATTGAAATAATTAAAACTGTTATAAATTTTCGATCTAAAAACTTTAAAAAATAAAAAACAAACACAAGAAAACAGAGCAGGAGAGATTCATATTAATTTTTGTACCTAAATATAATCCTAACTTTAGAATTTCTCTACCCAAAAAAATCTGAATCTGGGGTGATCATACTAGAAAATATTTTAATTGTAATATTCTTAAAAGTAGTTCGGAAAAGAACTGTCATTATTAAAGTACTTACAGAACTTTATACAGATGGGCCACTATTTACTCGATGTGAAATTCATGGACTTTTTCATGATTTTCCAGGACATTTTGAAGCAATTCTAGAACCTTTTCTATTAACTAAAACTTAAATGCTTTACACTCTTTCCCCCAAAACAGTCCAACAATATACATCTACTAGGTTAACAAGCTTTATTATTCAACTTGACCAAGAACTTTGGCTGTATTCTGAGAATGAAAAACAACCAATGACAGATTGTTTTTGGATAAAAATCAGCACTGTGTTTTCAAAAATATTATAACAAACAGCTTATTTCTGTTATTTTTGGAAAATATTTAATAAAGACTAAAGAAAATTTTTTGCCGATTCCAGGATTTCTAAGGACCATGACCTGACAACAATGAAAAAGTACCTGAAAAATGATCATAAGATATAAATAATTCTTGAGCCAAAAACAATACCTTTTTAAGACCTAGTGAAAAAATTTCATAAATTTAAGACATTTTCAAGACCCAGTGAGAACCCTGCACAAAACCAAATCAATTCACCCAGCCTTTCTTGTAGCACTAGAGAGAGGAGAGGTTCACATGTCATATTTACCTATTTTTGTATGATCACCATAGAGAGGGGCTGCAGAAAGCGTGCCATTAAGTTGATCATTAAGGTCTAACAAGCCACCATTAACAAGGCCAAACAATCCTTTGTCTTCAGCATGTGCAGGGTGTCCCTTGAATGTATGTTGATCTGGTGATGTGTGTGCCCATTGCTCGTCGCTAAACTCAGCTTCCAATCTTAAGTCTTCAAGTTTTTTATCATTGATCCATGAATCAAGTAGGTCTTGGGCTGCAAAAGAGTTCAAAATAAAAGATGAGATATAAAATGCACATAATATAATAGAAACAGTGGTTCAGATGGCAAAGGCGAATGGAGTGAGATGGTACAACAGGCATGTGTTAGGGAGGAATGATTTGAAGTAAAGGGCAAGAGGAAGCAAGAACAACCAAAGAAGTGGAAGACACAAGTGGAGAAGGAGAGCAAGAGTGTTGGTTTGGAGAAGGAGAATGCTTTGAATCAAGCGAGATGGAGAGTGGAAGTTGGAGAGATTGCTGTTAGAGTGCGGTAAATCCAGCCACCCCCGTTTACAGGGATAAACCCGGATCAGAACTGGATTGATTGAATATAACTATTAAACACAAATGTACTGTATAACCTTTTCAATCCATTTAAATAGTGATCACAAAATCTTTATAAATAAACATAAACATTCCAGGAAGCCACAGGATCTCATATGAAAAACATGGTCATCACATTAGGTTATAATACACAGACTGTATGTCATAACTGAATTTACAGATGAGCTCCTGAAGATCTACATAACTATTAGCAGATCAACAGTAAATTTCAGAAAAATGAAAAAAAGCTGTAAAACTAAACACATTTCGGCAAGTCACTTCCCATCATTAGTGGCATACAGCAAAGCTACAGTTAGACGTACTATATATGTATAATGCACTAACAATGCTAATTGGATGGAAAAAGATCCCGCAGCAGACCAAAGGAAACCTGGCGGCGCACCATAGAATGAGAGAAACAAAAAGATTGAACATGGGGCTCCATGGAGAAGATGGCACAAGATAGATCCGAATGGTTAACATTGACTTATATGTACCCCCAATACGAAGAGGATTAAGTAACAATGCTAATTACATGGTGCTGTTGTAGAACTTACAAAAATAATTTTAAATTAACATGGTTGATTTAAGATTAACTTGTCCCAAATAAATGCAAACTAAGCCTTTTTGATTTTAAGCTGGAATAAGGTTTCTGCATAATCAATCATTTTGAAGCAATTACAGTAGATGACGACTTACTTTTGGAATTAATTAGGTGCTGAAAAATATGAGTTCCAATGTCTCAAAGGTAGAGATACTGTATTTCAAGGAAGTTTTTGCTGTTTCCCCAGTTTTCAGGGAGCTTTTCTTTTTAATATAAATTTGTTCATAGTTTTTCCATTTTTCTGCTGTTTTTGCAGAGGAACTTATAAGCTTTTCTAATTAACCATTTGAATGCCAACCCAGATGCTCTACAGTATGTACAAGTAACCAAACCATGTACTGTAAATTAACTATCCCTACTAATTTACAGTAATTAAAATTAACTATTCAGTTTTTCTTTTGTCTCACAATAAGTCACTTTGATATTGCTCGCGACGTTGAGACAAAAGAAAAAATAGTTAATTTATGAACAGCCACGATGAATAAAATATATTTCATCACATTAAGTTACAGTAGTTATTGAATTGTAATAGAACATTACCTTCCACTAATGCATCATCATCTACATGCACCTGCTGTAAAAGTCCACTGTAATCACTGCCAAACACTTCTCTTGCCGCTGTTTCAGATTCATCTTGCACTCTCTGTGTCAAGAATAAATATTTATAAACTGTTAGAAGACACAAGATGGAAGATGCAAGTGGAGAAGGAGAGCAAGAGTGTTGGTTTGGAGAAGGAGGATGCCTTGAATCGAGCAGGATGGAGAGTGAGAGTTGGAGAGATTCCTGACCAAGAGAGTGAGATTGCAGACTTGAAAGAGGGAGGAATATTTTATGTATTCATATCAAAATAATGCTCTTCCAAAAGGCTTCAATAACCTGTTTCAAACTAATGATTTTATACATTCCTATTCAACTAGACATTCAAAAAAAATAATCTCAGACCTCAATTCTGTCATACAAATATAATTATTTTATTATAAGAAAATTTTTAATAGGGTATCGTGGCCCTAATCTCTGTAACTCTATTCCAAGACTTAAGTCAAGTTAAAACAATCTCAATTTTCAAGAAAAACTGAAAAACTTCTTAGTTCTTACTAAGTGTTAATTTATTTTTAAAAAACAATATTCCTACCCTGATTATGACTTTGTTCAAACTACTAAATTCCTACTTCTCGTGTACACTTGCTATCTTACAATTAAATTAGATTCTGGTATTTATTTACTGTATTTATAGAAAATGATTACTAATATTTCTCTATTGCAATAATTTATAATAATTGTAAAATTTCGTTTTAATTTATAACTAGTGCAGAAAAGACAGTCCAGGCCTTGTGGTTTCTTTTGGACTGTCTTTCCCTTTAAACAGCAACGAACATGTTGTTATTAATTAAGGGTTTATTTTATAAATAAATTTAAAACAAAAAAAAATTTTAATTCAAATCATGCGAAGTGGAACAAATCAAATCACATGTGGTTTGAGTATTGAAGCAATACAGATTTATTGTCATCCCAGAACACTCTCATTGTGGATTAACAGATGGCAGGAGTTCATGATCAATAACATTAAATAGTGACAAGCAGAAAATCTTTGAACTAAGTGCAAACAAAGCCCTAGTACACACAAATAGGAGTCTAATTAGTATGTCAATCAAGATGATTTATTAATGAACCACAATAAATTAAGTTATTATAGTAAAAACATACTGTATACTACATTATATCAAACTCCATTTAGCTGAACCAGCTCTACTGTACCTTTATCCAATCTGAAACATTTCCTCGGGAACTGTGCTACAATCACATAAAAACAGAAAAAATGTTAGTTTAGAGAGAAAATAAATTGAACAGAAATTTGATTGAAGCTGTCACCATTTCCTAGACATTAATTTTAAGTAAACTATTAAGAATACAGTTAATGTTACCGTTAACTGCCACAAACATTTCCACATTATCGTAAACACTCTGACAATATGCTCCCAGAGGGAGGAGATTACCGAGTAGCCTACGTAGCTGACAGTCTTGTTGTTAGGGTGAAAAATGGAAAGCACAGGTGCCACGTTGGATGAGTGGCGGCAACTGGCGAGAAAAAATCATTAAAGTTTGGGGGGAAGGTGAGGGGAGAGAAGAAAGACCACCTGCTCACAAACTAAGCTTTTTGCTTCCCGCCTCCTTATTCACCAGAATGTAACTGACCAATAAAAAAGCAAGTTAAGCTGTCATCAAAAACAAATTGAAGTGGTTTAGTTCAAAACAAACTAGAAATTTCAGAAAACCTAATAGCTCTCCATAGGTGCTTGGGAATGCCTGAATAAGTTTTAAAACCTATATAAAAATACATTGCTCCACACTGAATTATAGTTAAACAAAAATACTTTTCTATTTATTGGGAAGAAGGAGGATGCATTGAATTGAGCGAGTTGGAGAGTGGGAGTTGGAGAGATTGCTGCCAGAGTGGGGTAAATCCGGCCACCCCCATTTACGGGGATAAACCTAGTTCAAAATTGGAATTGAATTGATTGGGTGATCAGTTTTTTGTTTTAATTACCAAAATTATACTTTCACTCCAACGAAGGACTACAGTCTGAAATGTTAGTTTTTTAAAAAATTTTCTTAATTGACTACGGTGTAAACTGTAACTACACTACCTGTAAAACTGTTTCTATAGAAATACCGATGCAGCATTCCATGTAACTACAAACTGGTTGTTTATTATAGCCTAAATAATTTCTGTCTGCAAACAGATTTTGTCTTTTTCTATTCAACTAATAAATTATTATTTTAAGTTGCTGTGTTTTAGTTTTTTGAAAAGTTAGTGCTATCAATTATTTTTGTGTAGTTCAAGAGTGCATAAATTCATTCAAAAATGTCACAATTTGCCACATCAGACAACTTGGATATTTTAGCCAAAACCTTTTTAACCTCTTCCCAGTATTTTCGCTCGGTTTTTCGACTTTTTTCCCTTTCTCACAAGACCGCTATTACAGAGGGTTTAGAGAATTTGAGAGAACAGGGTTATAAAATAAATATAAATTAAACAATTAACATCGACACTCGAAGACAGAAATACAATACTAAAATAAAATAGTAAATCTTTCTTTTTCTCTCTGATATAAAATTTGACTGATTAATTGATATCCTCCGCATGAACAACAATGACTTGATCTCCGAATGACATTAACACTACAAGAAATACTAACAAAACAAGTTGCAGCCATCTGAGCTACTTCGTTTGACTATTATTCCCTGCGATGGTAAAGCTAAAGCCATTAAAAAAATAAAACAAGTAAACAAATATATTTAACTTTTGGGTGCTTTACCTTTCGTTGAAGCAAAATTATTACTAAGTTATCATCCTATAAAATATTATTTTGTCATCTCTGATTTTACAATCGAAGTTTTTTTGTTTACAATTTCAAGTTTTGGCACAGCTATACTCACCGATTTCCGCTTAGTTTGTCGTTTCCATTTAAATAACTTAGCCCACGGTTCTGCCATTAATACCCAAGAAGCTCAATTTACTGCAAATTCACGTAAAACTATTTCTAACATTTTTTGTGTTGACCGAACACAACAGCCACAACAAACTCTTAATTTTTACCGCCATTTTGAATCGTTTGCGCTTGCGCTCTCCTTAGTTTTCCGGAGCGCCTTCAATTTCGTTCCTAGAACCCACGTTCCTTTTGGTCAGCGATATATTATGACGGATTTTCATTTCTGTTGATTCGCATTACCAATAGTTATAGTGAAGACCATCCCAATTAGCAATTATTGCTTAGACCTGTAATGAGACGGGCTGTCCAATCTTGCTATCTTTTGAGTTTGACAATTTTTCGGCGATGCCGTCCATAAACTGCAGAATGGATTTCCAAAGAAATGTATGGCTCCCGGACAATTCTGCACAAGTGTCCGGAAGCAATACATTTCTTTAGAGATTCTTGTATTTTAAAACAGCTATATTTCGTTAACTACTGATCCGTTTAACACCAAACTTTGGGATTTTGCTATTTATAGTGTGGTCTTTCTTTTTATATTAGTCATATTTTGTAATTATTAGAATTAAAGGACTTGTACCCAGGCTCTCCCGGGATGAAATCCGGCAATTGGTGGGGATTTTAATAGCTAAGTTATCGATGAACAACTGGTAATTGACCAATGTGCATGATACGAGTGAAGTCGCCAGCTTTTATCTTTTCTCTTACTAATGATGTAAAGGGCAACAAAATCGCTTAAAATGCCTGAAAAACGAGCTACAACGGATCAACAGACAACCAGAAACAACATCTGACCAAGTTTAGTTAAGTTTTATTAAAAATTAATTATTGATTCCATACAAATACTGTATTTTTGAGTTCACACTGATTTTTTGCCTGCGTTGCCTGTGCTTCAAGTTAGCTATCTATATTATTTTCATGATGGCTGGGTGTGCAGCAAGTTAACAACAATTTCAATTGTAAGGGTTCGTATAAAAACGAGTAAGTATTTATTGTAAAACCATGAGCGTTCTTACAACTTTTTCAACCTTTTGATCGACTGCTTGAAAAAAAGTAGGTTCTATGTGGATTTTGATTTGGGGTTTACAAGAAACTACCTCCTTTGTTTTGAACTTTAAGATTTCATGTTAAAGCCATGTTGAAGCCTATTTGTTGTCGCTTTCTTTACAGCGCGAAGCGCACTACCGTTTACATCACACCAAGAATTTGATGAATTTCTGGCACATTTTTGATACAACGGCGCCCGGCATCAAAGTGGGTGGAGACAGTCTAGACATTGTGAGTGATATGTGCTGTGAAGAGAATCTTAATATATTTTCAGTTTGAATGGTCGGAACTCAGTCAAAAAAATAACAAAAAAAGTGTCAAAAATCTTGGTCTGGAGGAAATGGTTGCACGCTTCGCGCTGTAACAAAAATGCTTTTAATCACATTTCGTTCAATTATTTTTATCAAAACAACAATACTTCTACAGAATAAATACGAGCAGTAAAAATGACAGTCCTGAATTTAAATTTTATTACTCATTTTCTGCTATTCTTTTTAAAAAGAACATTAATTATACAAAATTTAAAATACTTTCAAAATTTAATATACTTTCAAAATTACATATCAGTATCTAAAATGAATTGCAGTCAGTCCTACAATTTAAGAAACATTTGATACTCATTTGTTATGATGATGGCCATGTTTTGATGAAGGCATTGGAGTTTGAAGTGAAGGGAAATAGGAAGCGAGAACGACCGAGGAAGACATGGAGATTGCAAGTGGAGAAGGAGAGTAAGAGTGATGGTTTGAAGAAGGAGGATCCAAAGAATCGAGCAAGATGGAGAGTGGGAGTGGGAGAGATTTCTGGCAGAGTGGGGTAAATCCGGCCACCCTCGTTTACGGGGATAAAATCAGTTCAAAACTGGATTGATGATGATGATTGTTAACCAACTTCAGGTCACAAAATTGTATTAATTTGACTAACTAATGCAAAGATAAAATAAAGACATACCTCTATTAAGTTGTCTGTATTCTTTTTCACTTGCACTGAGCTTTCTATTTAACACTTCACATTTTTGTCTTTCTAAAACAAGCTGAAATGACAAAGTTAATTTATTTTGGGAATCATCTCAGCCTGGATGGAGGAACCTGACCACAGGGTATCATGTACATGGGTATTACAAGTGATATGAAATCTTATGAGCCTGAATTGAGAAACCTCCCCCTAGGGTATCATTCATATGGGTAAATTACAAGTGACTGGATTCATCAGAGCCTGGATGAAGAAGCCTCCGATAGGGTATCATGCACATGGGAAAATTACAAGTGACTGGAGTCATCAGAGCCTGGATAAAAGAGCCTGCCCCTAGGGTATCATGCACATGGGTAAATTACAAATGACTGGAGTCATCAGAGCCTGGATGAAGGAACCTTTCCCTACGGTATCATGCACATGGGTAAATTACCAGTGACTGGAGTCATCAGAGCCTGGATGAAGGAGCCTCCCCTAGGGTATCATGCATATGGGTAAATTACCAGTGACTGGAGTCATCAGAGCCTGGATGAAGGAACCTTTCCCTACGGTATCATGCACATGGGTAAATTACCAGTGCCTGGAGTCATCAGAACCTGGATGAAGGAGCCTTGCCTTAGGGTATCATACATATGGGTACTAACATACACATGATGTCATGCATATGGGTGGTAACAATGATGGGAGTCATCTGAATTGGGACTGAAGAATCCGACCTATAAATACATATGTATCATGCATGGAGCTGGGGATTATTTGAGCCTGTATGAGGAATCTGACCCTACATAATATTGAACTACGCTTCGCAGTGCTATTGGAGATAAAAATCATTTGAACTTATGGGAGAACAGGTTCATGAAAAGAACATGCAAAGACCTTAATTCTTTAAACGAAATTCTAGCCTTGTATTTTGAAACAAATAAATGCTGGGGAGAAAATTCTCATTCTCGAATTTAAAAAAATATAAATATTAATCTTATTAACTTTGTCTTGAAATACCAAACTCCTGTTTGTATGCATACACTACCTCTTCATCTTTGGTTGTAAGTTTATCCAAAGCATCTTTTAATTCTCTCTTTGCATCTTCTAAGCTTACTTTCATTTCTATAATAAAACATTGAACCCAGATTTCATTTAGGTTATGTTTCTTAAAAATGAACCCTCAAGTATATGATTGTATTAAATCAATGGTTAATTCTTGGGCCTATCCTAACAAAAACAGTAGCAATAACCCTTAGGCCAAGAAAACTAAATAATTTGGTCATACCACCTTTATTTTTTGCAATGTATAAAAAGTAATTTACTAAATCTTATTTATAACATGATGGAAGCACACAAAATTATCCAAATTAAAAAAGGCACTACTTTTCACAAGATTACAAAATATCTACTGCAACTTATACAGCATAGTTAAGGAGCACTATAAAGTTTTGGTTGTATTTGAAGTAACAATAAATGCTTATAATATAACATACCATTTATCTGACTTTGAAGGACTTCCTTACTTAATGCTGACTGCTCATCCTGCTGTTCATTTAAACTCTCATCTTCTTCTCCATTGAGCAAATCTTCTGGCTTAATACAATGCAATGAACATTTTAACATATCGCAAAAACAGTTGAACAAAACAGTTCAACTTCAATCTGTCACTTTTTGAATTTGTTATTTTACCATTAATTTATTTATACTAAAATAATTAATACTCTGTATAGTCACAGCACAATACAAAGATGTGTCAATTAAATTCTCCTCTCCTGATAACTTTCATTCTCCTTGATCCTCATTGCATTTAATTATTAACAAATACTTTTCTTCACTTTGACAATGAATCCTTGCTTTAAACTTCGATTTCCTACATTAAGAAATCAAAAGTTATTTTTTGTTCTCAGCTTAATGCCCAGCTGCTAATGTGACCTCCTCACTCAAAATAATAATTTTTTTAAAATAATATTATTTTACCTGCTCCTCAACTATGAACTCACAACAAACCTTACCATTTTTTAAACAGTCAAGAATTTAAATAAATAATTGCACTTACAAACTGAAACGTTTCCAAGTTTCCAAATTTTGCGATGATCATTTGGCTTTTTCTTTTCAATTCCTTGTTTTGTTTCACAACCTTGTAAGGTAAAAATGTTTAGTTAGTAAAATCTTGTCTTCCCCAAACTTTTGATCATTAAAAACGGAAGCCGTTTTCTAGACCTGGTTTAGATCAATCAATCAAAAGCAAAACAATGAAATATGTATGTTTAAAAAATGTGTATAAATAGATTTGTAGATACCCTGTAGACAGACAGACAGACAGTACAGATAGTAGTAAACAGTTTTATTCGAATAGTAATAGTAGAAATATTACATTGCTAAAGCTTTTTTTTACCTATATACAAATAGATAGAAAGACAGACAGACAGACAGACAGATAGATGGACGGACATGCAGACAGACAGACGGACAGACAGACGGACAGACAGACGGATTAGATAGTATAGATAGATTGAATTGATTAGATTAGATTAAAACTGGATAAAATTGATTGGATAGAATAGATTGTAAAGAATATTCACCAACCAGAAAAGCTATGAAGCTGAAATTCATAGTATCTTCCTAATTTTTATCTGTGAAAATTTCCATTAGCAGAAGCTGTTGAGTTTTGTACAAGAAAATCCAATAAAGAGGATAATATGAACAATCTTTATTTCAATCATGAAAACTTGAATGATAAAAGTCAGTTGTAATAATTTTAGATTCAATATAGGAAGGTCAATTATGCACTATATTGATTATTAACTCAATTGGCGTGGACCCGTGCATTCAACAAATCAACGACAGGACAGGCATGCAGTTATCACAAGACTGAAGAAGTTTTTTTTTTCCATGTAAAGTTAAGTGATTTTCAGACTTTTCTCGAAATGCTCAAAGTGGCAACTTTGATCTGCTAAATAACCATAAAAAATTATTTATCTTTGCAATACTTTTATATTTTCTAGGAGCCAAGGTAAGTAATTGTTCATGTTCAAAAGATGGGCTCTCAGCAAGCCACCAATTTGCTCCAAGCGAGCTCTCTAAAATTGTAATTTTCTAGTGGACAGGGCTCATTTTTGTGGTGACCACAGTATTTCACATTTTGTCGTATTTCTCAAAAACTAAAAGTCTTTGGAAAGTTTAATTGCTGTCATCGATAATAGTTCACTCAAGGGTTTCTCCTGGCAAAATATGAACTGAAAAAATCAGATTTTTTGATTTTGTCCCAGGTTTCTCAAATTTTACAGTCAGCTGCTCTTAAATTTGTGAGGGTCCAGCAGCACATGGGCGTGGTTGGTGCAGTTGGTAAGATCTCTGCCTTCAGACCACAAGGTCCCCAGTTCGATCCCCGGCTCTGCTGAGATTTGAACTGATTTGTGTGACTTTCTTCCCCGCCTACGTAAGCAAACTCAGCTTTCCATCCTTCCGGGGTAGGTAAATGAATACTGGGGGGAGTCAAAGACTCTCATCCATTTAACACTACAGAAACGGGAGATAAGCGCCCGCTCCATAGACCACTTGGCTCATAAAGGATTTAGCCAGCAGCACACCCCACCTAAAAATCTCGTAAGTACCTCTCCCAGGATTAACAAACAGCACGAATGCCAAGTTAGAGACCGTGAGACAGTGCATATCCAACTAACCTCAGGCATTCTAATCACTTGTTGGGTTTATAGGGCTACTTAGTGACTCCGGATGACAGTAACAATGTCCAGAGATAAAATCTCAACCAGAGGAGGCAGTCCCAGTCCCAGTCCCAGTCCCAGTCCCAATCCTAGCCCCAGCAGCAAGCCAGTTATTGCAAGAGGCTGCATGAAGTTACCACCAACATAGCAGAGCGAAGCAGCCCAAAAGCAGTAAGCAGAGTCACACGAGCAGTGCAACATGTACATGTACTATCAGCCCCAGTTTGTTTACTTCTACGAACATTACCATACTGTTAGCAGTTGTTGCTGTCTCCTGAACTTGCAGTTTGGTTTAATAAACATTGCACAATTACCATCCTGTCAGTAGTAGTCGCTGTAACTGGATCACATTCTTCATGTGTGGTAGCACCATACATGTCAACCCCAAAACTTTGAAAAGCAGGATATAATTTATGAGTCAACTTTTATTTTAGTTGTTCTGGTTGACTTACAATTATATCGGTTTTCAAAACTGCTTCAGTTTGACAGTGCAGTGGGATATCCATGACAGGATAGGAGGATGATGGCTGACAGTGGGTGCACTATAAAAATCGCCTACTGAAACAGTCTGTTCAATGTTTGATCTTTGTCAGTTTGCAAGGGTGACGTATTAACCCTCTCGAGTTTTCTAATATTATGACCCTCAATAGTGTTGTAAGTCCTCGTGAAGCATTAAATAAGTATTTACATGTAATATTAGTGCATGTGAAAAGCAGAGTGGGAGACAAGGCAAAAAAGCGTACAGTAAGTCTCCTGCAAAAAGCGGGAGAGTTGGCATCTATGTAACACAAATTTTAAACAATAGTTTAAAAAAGTTGAAGGGGGATGGAGGTAGCAATTTTTTAGAGCTGGTCAGCAGTTGACACATGAGTCTTTCGTAGATGATGTCCAAAATAACAAGCTTTTCCATATTAAAAAGAACTTTAAGTTGACAGCAGCCAACACAATGAGGTTTTTCAGAGGCTTCTAAAAGGTTTTTTACTTCTCATTAATAAAAACCAAAAGGAAAATGAAAAACAAGATTTTCAGTGGTGCTATGTTGTCTCTCAACACACATATGCATGTACAGCTGTGTGGGAAAACTACAGCTCACCATCCTCGAAGAATGGAACTGTCCGATTTGGGTGCATAAGTGAATATAGCACAATATGCTTGACAGCTAGTCTGTGAAACTGTTATTGCATTACTAATATTATTACTGTGAATTTGGCTTTTTAAATTTCATAATTTGAAAGAAGTTCTCAAACAAGATATTGGTGTTACAGTATAGTTTCTTGTGGCTTCATAATAATTTATGAAATACTTGTTTAGCTTCTTCAATTTTGCTTCCAAATGTGATTACCTCAAACATTCTATTAATTAACAAAAAATTTTAGCACACTACTACAATTACATCATTAATAATATACATGAAAAAATTACTCGATTCTGATTGGCTAGGAGCAGTGCAGTTCAAGTGTAAAAACTGTGCAAAAATGTGTAATATGAGTGCAAAATGTGTAACACCAGTGCAAATTACAAATGTTTTTCGATTGGTTAAGAAACAATAGAAATTTTGAATAA
>JANCMA020211769.1:0-13164 GCA_024336925.2 Zoanthus solanderi | reverse complement strand
AATTTCTTGAATCTTGGTTGTTGCTTTAAAAAGTTCACTTACGCTGTAAAACTTTAGCCTTTTTTTCGCACTTTTTAATCTAAAGTGTAAAATACGTATTTTCTTGGTGATTTTGGAACAACTTTTAACTTTCAGTGGCAACAGATTTAAAAAGAACGATTTAATTTAATTTGTTTTCATAATCAAATACTTCAATCTTATTTGGTGTGGCTGAAGGCAAGTAGCACAGTTTTTCCTTAGTTTCCTGTCTGGCAAGTATACATAATAAATTTCCAAACTTTCAAGGCCAACCCTAATTGGCTAATAAAAAGTGTTTCTTTTGATTCAACATATACTATACCATTTTTTTGACATTATCAGCTGCTGAGCAAGAACAGAGTTCTTTTGGGCAGGTAAAGTGTTTGATTTTGTGTTATTTATAAAACATTAATTTCATAAAGCTATGGCATTTGTTGAATTACAAGTTTATCAGTGGTTTTCTCAAAAATGTTTTATGTTTGCAGATAATATAGTATTAATAAAATTATGTATCCTTTATCAAAACTAAAAGTTCGAGCTTTTATATTTTCAATAGGAATCAACTGCAAACAAATAAACAAGACACCCTTATCCAATCATATAACTAAACATAAAATATGACATAAAATGTGAAATTCCGGAAGAAAGTGGGGAGTTCAACTCTAACACCTGTTTTTCTGACTGCACATTTTTAGCAAAACATTTATATAGGTTTAAGTGAATCAAAGTATTTTATTTATTTGCTGGTCTACCAGACTTGATTGAAAAACAATACATCAGAGATTACATTTTCTTTCTCTTTTTATAGACACTGACCAAAAATGGGTTAAAACAAAGTTCCCCCAGAGAGGCACAACAGCAACAACAAGTTCATCCACACATGTGTATATATTATTTTAATGTCTACAGTATTTTATAAATAATTTGTTTTAAGCAAAATGTCAAACTAAAAACAAACCATGTTAATTAAATGCAATTATTTTTTGGCTATTTATTACAGGTCTTTCCTCTGAGGTAATCCTCACTATGTTTGAAAGAGTTGCAAACTATCTTGGAAGATCTTGCAGTCAAGAAGGGCCAAGAAATCAAAACTAGAAGACCCTATGAAAAGACTCCATATTTCTTGACTTGCTTCAACAAAAATTTCTCTCCAAAGTCACTCTCATTAGGTTACAGATGGCCTGGATATGAGCTTAATCCATAATTTGATTGTGATATATAATCAGCACTGTTTAAGAGTTAAAGAAAATGGCACACTCCTCTGCATTACTTGTAGGCATTCCTTTCATATGTCTTGCATACTTGTTAATGGGATTTTTAAAGGCTGCTTAATATGCTTGCCAACCTCCTCTGGGATGTTGAAAAGTTGGCCTTGTTTCAGATAGCCAAAGTGACATTCATGAAAACATAAATTTTGATCCAGATGACTATGACGATGGTCAAGGGTCACATCTACAGAATGCAAAAAGAACCAGAGACAATACTTTTTTTAAATCAGCACAGTTTCAAGAGTACATAACAAGTAAAATGGCAAACATAAAAGTTGCAATTGAGAGATCTAAAATATACTACCAGGAATATTTAGATGAATGTGCGCAAAAAGGAGGACGGTTCATAGAAATCCCGTATTGAGCTTCACCTTTTTTGAACTATTACACAAATAAATGTTACTTCTGCCAATTCAATTTTATTGGGTGAAACTAGTAATAGCAACAACATTGATTAGAGAACAGACTGTACACATTGTCTTTCCAGAAAACAGTATTTAAGAAGTAATAATAAGTGAATTTGGGATTCTATCAGTAAAAAGGAAATATTTTCAGCTGACGTTTCATTTATTTTCAAGTAGATAGTATGCTGACACCTACTAGCCCTTAAAACTCTTATGAAACAAACTGACAAAAAATTTGCTGTTAATTTCTACATGGCATTTAATTTGAGCTTTGTTTTTTATTTGACAAACTAAAAATTTTCAGTACCAATCGGCGACGGTGGCACCTCGGGTCGGAATAAAACTGAAAACTAGGTTTTAAAACAAACATCTACATTTCCGAAAACAAGGAATTTTGAAATTTCTCCATTTAAGGCCTTCAAAAGCCAAAAAACAAGATTCTCTAACAGAAACCCGAAGAATAAATTTATACACAGAAGCGTATAAAATTGACGACTTACCTACGATATCTGAAGATCAAACGCAAGAAAAACATCCAAATGAAGTTCCAAATACCAAGTTCCTCCCAATGGTGACACTACAATATCTATATTAATATTCTGAAGTCATTTTTAAGTCAAAAACTCTGCACAAATGTCAATGCTTTCACAGTGGCTGAAATAAACGGCCATTCTTGTTTGGTGGGGTAATTCCGCTGACTGGCAATGTCGTCACAAAACGTATTTCCGCGGTGTCACCGAAACCTAGTCTCGGCCTACCCACAGGTAGCCCGAGTAAAAATTGTGTACACTAGCGGAGAATGTGAAGAAAAATATGCTCGGAGGTCGGAATTTTGACATTTGAGGAGCTAGGTCGTGGTAGGGGAGGTTGATGTTGCGCACACGTTTCAAAGAGCAGTTAACACAGTGGCAATTATTCTATTTACCCGTCATCCTGTGCATTTTATAGATGAACACATATTTTCTATCTTTAATCCCATGAACAACAGAAACACGTTTTGACTGAACAATTTTTCAATCTAGTGAATTATGTTTCTTTATCTCGATGGTAACTTTTGCAGAATCACTTGAAGACAGATCTAGATTTCCAGAGATTGACACATTTGCCCTTGGGTTGGGGACTGGGACAAACAGATGGGACTTTTAAAAAAATTATCCTAAGGATAGAGATATTCTTCTGTATTGTATTTAAAACGCCTAGAAAGTCATTCCCCGCGCCGACCGTGGTTAAGTGCCCAAAACTCCCTGGGGGGGGGGAAATTATCGGCGAATTAGCAATTCGAACTTGGGAAGAAAAGTGTAACATTAAAAACTTTTGTTTCTAGATCTGAGCTAAAATTTTTAATGGTATTCAACTTTCATGAATCACTACAGATCTTCTACGGAATGTTTATAGCACGCCATTAATGCAAGTGATACGTTAACTTTCGACGAGTTAGCCACTATTGTTTTATCAGGTTACAATACCGTCTTTACTCTAATTTATGCGCGCGCCCCTCCAATTTAAAAAGAATATATATAATTTACATTCCAGTTTAAGTGCCAGCGTGAAAAATAATTATTTTCTTGTGGAGTTTAATATTAAAGTATCAGACAAAGCACTCATTTTACTTGCCTCATAATCGAGATTTCGTTATATTATTTCTTCGTCTTGGACTGCTATAGTACGTGTTTAAACTCTTTGCCTTCCGGCTGTTCCGGGATGAAGTTTCAAAACATATAAGAAACGCATTGCACCGATAATCTTGCTCTTCTGTTAAAACATGACGATAAAATCTAAACTGAAAATCGTTAGACGAAATTGAGATACCGGCAGGCTCGTCTTTTGATGCACGAACAATTTTTCGCTGTTTACATAAAAGTGAATTAAATATAAAAGTTAAAACCTTCACAACAATGAAACTTGCCAAAATGATTCTAATTAACAAGCGCCCCTCCCATTTAAGCGCCATTCGCGGTAATAATTTTTGTTTAGATTCGTATTTAAGCGCCAGATGAAAGAATAATTCTTTTTTAGGCCCCTAAATTAGAGTAAAGACGGTAGCCATTATTGTTTCCTTTAAGCGTGTGGCAGGTTACAATAAATTTTTCATCAAAATTTTTTATATTTCTGAAATCTTTGTTCAATAACCTCTACAGTGATATATGTTTTGCCATACCTTTGATTAAAACTGTAGAAATTACAAATCATTAAAAAACAAGTCCTCGATTTAACCTGAGTTCAGGTAGACCCACCGCCTTGATGTTCCCTTTAACTGTAAGTTGTATTGGCTCGTTCGGACAATTCTTTTTTTCACTCTAACTATATGATAAACACAGGAATATCAAATTCGTATCACCGCTAGTCCATGTAATATATCTTGAATTCTTTACCTACGTAGATCCATGCTAGCAGATCTGGGACAAGAAACTTAGTTTATCTCCAACTGAATGAGTGTTGCTTCACTTTATCTTTGATTTCATTCAAGATGTCACGGGTCTCATGCTCCAAAATCCGGGTAGTAGGATATCTGTCTCCAACCTTTTTCAACTTCAAATAATCGGAAGGGAAATTAGATGGGAAAATTAACTCCCATTCAGTTCTATAATAGTCGAAAGTGAATGACAAATTGTGAGTGACTTTGTCCCTTTTCATCTCTACTTTACAGTCACTTGCGATATTCTTGACTCCCTCTTGCAACTTTTTCAGTATTTTCTGTCCTTTTTCGGACGCGTACCACTGTTCTTCCATTATCTCTGCTTCTTCCACTCCACTCTCAAAATTATTTCCCATGCGAGCGACGTGACCGGTAGCTGGAGTTGTGCGTAATTGTTCATATCGTGGCCGGTTTATGGCCAAATTTGGCCGTTCACCAGGGACAGGATGAACAGATGCATTTGCCAGAGGTTTTCTGTATTCACGGTGACCAAATCCACCTCCCCCAAACCGGCCATCTCTTTCTCTGTTTCCGTACTGACCTACCTCGCTTCTCTCAAGTCTACCATCTTCACGACTATATTCGACAATATTTGTCTTTACCCGGACCAGAGAGAAAGGATTTTCTCCACGAAGAGCGTCAATTCTACAATAGAAAGGTCTGAAGCTACTTTCAGAATACAGCAGCGCCTCTAGGTCATTTGAGCTTTGACAAACCTTTAAAATCAACCTACCCGGAGCGTTGACATTTCCACTCAGGTCTTGCGATCTTTCAGAGCTTGAACCTTTGACGACTACTTCCCCAATGTGGTTCAAGTGAAAATTCTTTTCCAGCTGCGTTTTGACGTCTTTGACGCAAGTTGGCAGGCTTTCAAATTTGAAATTACTTGAACCACTGCACTCTAAATATATTCCATGCACAACTGGGTTAAAACTACTTGTCCACTGTCCGAACAAATACGCTTTCCCAGTTGGGAAGTCTCTGAATTTCTGTACCTCATTAAGAACGTCATTGAAAACATAAACAGTTTTGTCGTCGTAGTTTGCCATAGCACTCTTGCGAAATGCTAACCAACTTTTTCTCTTGATCAAGCCGCAGCAAAGACTATTCTAAATGAACGAAACAGAGAAATGAATACGTTAGGTAAGATAATTTTGGGTTTTCTGAGAAACGCTTGTATCTACGAGTTCCGGGAATATATGCAAGTTTCGGGAAGAAGCGGAAGTTTTTAATATTCATATTTCGCGTGACACGTAATGGTGACCTTTTGAATGGCTTCTATATTAAAAATTGTAGAAACATGTCTTTATTAATGCTCGGTTTAAAAAAAAGTTTAATAAAATATCGAAGTTTTACCTCACTGAAAACTTGTAAATTCAAATCGCGATGCCTGTAAACCAATTTCTGTTTGGGAGTCGTGTTATGCTTCCTTATTTCAAACAAGTTTATAGAATGGGTTCGATTCCCGTTAGGGACTCGGAAGTTTTTTCTTCTGAGAAAAAGAAGCTTGTGTCAACACGAACATTTCTTCTATAAAGTTTATATAATGTCGAATTTTTCATCAACGTTGCAAAACCCCTTTTTTAAAAGATATAGAAAAAAGCCATAATCCTAAACGAAAAGCTGGGTTTAATTTTAGTTAAATTATGAAAAGGGGTTTTCCCACTGTATCCACAAATAGTCGACGAAAATTATGCAAATAGAAGTCATATTTATAAATAAACAAAATTATTTCCTGGAACTGATAAAAACACGCTTTCGTCTAATTTGTAGGACGACAAGATTTTTATTTACACTCAAATGTTTTCAAAACATTCTTAAACATTATTGCAGGTGTCGGATGTAGAACTGGGTAAGCAGGAGATTTTCCTTAATTCGTTACACTTCGTAAATACACTCAATGTTACAAAATACACAAGTCACGAGGTTCGCCTTTTGATAAGCTAAGGAAAGTTTTTTTCAGTTTCCCTGCAATGTTCGCCGGATCATCGCCTTTTTTCAGCTCAATGCCGGTTTGCCGTATATTTTTAAATTTTGGATATTTTTCAGTTTCGGACTCGAGTGGTTAGACTTAGTTCACCTCTATAGTATACAGAATATCTAGTCAATATAAAAAACTGAATGTGGGTATTTTTAATGTTGGAATATGTCAGAAATAGACTGTTTGTTTTAACAGATGAAAAAGACGAAAGGATTTAATTAGGCTGTTAACATATAATATATCCATATAAGAATAGAACGATAACAAATCCCGTCACACACAAAGACTACAACCATTAGTTCTTAAAATTACACGGCTTCAACCATTACAACTGATATCATTTTGCGTTCATCTACGCGCGTATTCATTATCAGACTTCTTCTTTGTCAAAAACAGCTTCTAACTTCACAGTATTCAAAGCACAATTAACACTGGTCAAGTATTGTGTTAGGAGCTCGTGAAAACAAATATACCCATTCTAGTTCATATGGATGGTCATCTTTACAATTATATACATCTTAGTAAACTCCACTGCAATCGGCGCGGTCTGTTTGAAATAATAACTCCAATTTAAACCACAATAGAAAGAAAACCCTATTAGCCAAGAAAAAGATTTTACTATTTATCACTATGAACTGAACATTATCAGTGATCATCATCATCATCATCATTATTATTGCAATTAACAAGTCATCATCATCAATATTATCGACAACATCACTGACAACATTGTCAACAAAAATAACAGCGTCATTAACAACATTTGCAACAACAACAGCATCATCATCATTGTCAACAACATATTGTCAACAGCATCACAGGCACCTTAAAAACCATCAAAGATTCCAGTGAAACAAATCTACTTTATTATACATTATGATAAAAAATGGACGAGTCACCAGGATTACACATATCATATAAAGTTCTTTAACATATTAAAAGTTTTGTAAGTTTTCGGCCACCATACTATAGCCTTTAATGAAAATAAATAAAACTAAAAGTGAAAAATCTCCAGATATGGATAAAATGATGTGTTAAAAATAAATTAAAATATGAACTGAAAGAATTTAAGACAGCAAAAACCAATAAAAATGCTAATAAGTTATAAAAGACTTTAATATTCCCTTGGTAAAGGTTTATAATTATGTATTATCGGCGTTACTCGTTTTTTGCTGTATGCAAGGACTCCTTTTAGTTTGATTTATGTTCGTTAAAGGCTAAAGCCTGTTCGTTAAAGGCCAAAGCCTGGTTGCCGAAAGCTCACAAAACTTTTTAATAATTTTACCAGATAACGTTTTTAATTTTGTTATGATTAAACTTTAACCATTTGGCAAAAAAAAAAAAAACTTCTATTATCCGGCAAAGCTCAAAGAGAATTACGTGACTATTTCGCTTCACGTAAACCGAGTTTCCTTTTCTACGTAAGATTTTTTTACAGTTTTATTCAAATAGTTTATGCTAAAAGCACCAGTTTGGACGAGAAGTTCTCGTTTTACAGCGGCTGCAGTTCTTTTTTACCATCTCTGGAATTATTTTAGATTCACTGCTGGTTAACGGAGTATTAAAGTATCTTGAAATTGGCCTTTGTCTCAGTGTTGACACAGCTTTTTTCAAAACTGGTTTTCCTACAGGAAAATTGGGTGGAAACTCGAAAATCCAAGACATGTTATGATGATTAAAAGAAATGAAGAGGTTTTGCGTGGACGAATCCCTGCTTATTTTATAATCAGTTGTGTCAGGGTGTTCCTGTAGTAATCTCTCGTGTATCTCCTTCAATATTTCTTGTCCAGCTGTTTTTGTATACCACTGTCTAGGGCTTGTGCACGTACTTACATCGACAGCAGGCGGTAGCTGTGGTGTTTCTTGATGAAAGCTTTCGCTGTAGTCCTCACCATCTTTGTACGTGTTTCTGCTTTTAAGGAGCCTATTAGGTTTAGTGGGTCGGTAGTTAGTTATCTTAGTAACGGGATCTTGCAAGTTTTCCACGACTATTCTCTGATTTCCACGTTTCTGTTTGTAGTTCTGTAGCGTAAAGGACCGTCGTTCAAAGCCACTTCTTGGCACCTCTTCTCCCGTCCTAATGTGTTCAGTTATGCGTTGAATTATCCTAAACGGACTTCTGCCAGAAACTGCAACTACATCACCATGATAATATATTGAATTACCAGTAAACATATATGGCGACAACTTTACTTCATATGGGGAGATTATATTAACGATCATAAGGAGAAAAGCACAAACTCCGGTAGGAAAATTCCTTACTACCGTGCTGACGTCTCCACTACTGGGCTGATAAAGTCCAAGCCTATGGTGTGAATGCCATTCGCCAATATGGCACAACATATAATCACGGGTCAACATGTTGCCAACTCGCTCGAGATACGAGATATCTTGAAAGAAACTGTATGGAGTTCTTCTACACTTCTGACCAGGTCCTAGTGTGACGTGGGAAATTGGATTCCTTTCGTCTTTCCACAAACCAAATAAAGAGCCTCCTGTCTCGAGATCAGGATATTGAAGGACCCATGAAGTGATTTTATCAATGTCTTCTTGGAACATATACAGAGTGAAGGTAGACGACGCCATGATTTTCAGTTGACACTCGCGGCACTACGCTGCTAGTTTCCAGAACCAACTTTCCCAGAACGCACCGCCTGAATGACACGTGATCATTTTCCAAGAACTATCACGATTTTCACGTGATGTATAAAGTCTTAGCAAAGCAGTTCTAAGAAAATGTTAAAAGAAATACGTAAGATAAAAAGAAAAGGCCACAAATGAAAACATTAACTACTTCTTCATGCTTTTTAAACGAAATAAACTAATCTACCTCGGTAAGATTGACTTTTTATTGAAACGGAAGATATAAAAAGTTGCTGACACACTATCAATTTACAATGACGTAGCGATTATATAAAGCTTCTATAAGGGAACTCCCTGATTGCTTCTGAGAATAATTTATCGGTATATAAATTTTCCCAGAAAACGTTTCGAAAGTGGGGTGCAGAGCGAGCAGGAAACATTAAACGAATCCATCAGGCGCTGAAAATAAGCGGATAAGCCAAAAGATAGAAAAAATCCTGTGTTTTTTTGTATTATTCAACAAAAATCAAAACACCGGAATAGCTTATTGAAGATCTCTACGTCAACAGTTAAGCTAAAGCAGCAACGAAACGACAAACAACTTGAAAAGCAGAAGCCATCATGTCGAATGCTGGACGTGTTCAGAATCATCTAGAAAGACCGAATGACAGTGAAGTTTTGCAGTTTAACCCAGCTACTGGCAAACTTGAGGTTGTATCTAGACATTCAGCTCAACAGCAGCAATCACGGAGTACGGGAGTCGATCAACGAGTTGCTGTGGATATGAACAAGCAAGGCTCTGGAGGTTTCTTCTACCGATAGCTTGATTTGGATTAAATGTTATGTTTTGACTGAATAATTCATATATATCTTTAGAAACAGTCATAATTTCTCCGCTGAAAATGTCTTCTTAATGCAGTTTAAAAGTATGATTTAGATTCAAGTATGATTTATAATTAGATTCAAATGTGAATGATTGTATCTTCCCTCGTAAAAGCTGAGCGTAGAAGCCATTGCTTTCTCCTATCAGAAAATCAAGTCTGCTCAAGCTCTATGCACAAAAGACACTAAATAAAACTCGGAAGAAAGAAATTAAAAAATGTGATAACTTTACAGAGTTAAAAAACATCAGTTAGAGTAGCTGTTTATTTGCTTATTTGAGGTTGCACGAACACGAATCACACTCTGATATATATATTGTCAAACTGAAAATGAAAGTGAAAAAATCCCGAAAAATCGCCTAAAAATCTATCCGAATAATCCCGCCAAAAGTTCTATAAATCTCTTTTGTTTTTTCCTTAAAATCTCACAAATCCCTCTGAAAATCTCAAAAAATCTTCAGTTACTGTTGACGAATATCTCACGATTAATATGTTTTTAGGTTTTAGAAGTTCAGGCGCGGATCCACACAGGTTTTCACCGTTTTACGGAAATCGGTCAGAAATTTCATAACAATAATAATAAAAAAAAGATATGTATGTATTTTTAATAAAAGCAAACTGCAGGTTGTCTGACTGACTCAAAAAGCCAGAAAAGGGCACTTTAGTTAGTTAAGATTGAAAAGATTTCCGGGAAAGCATGGTATAGGACCTCCCTAGGAGCTTGCGCCTTTGGTGCTCGTTTTGTAGTAAATCGGTCAACATTTTTCCTAGATCCGCGCCTGAAGTTACTCTTTAATCAAATCCGACAACATTACAAACCTGTGGACGACAGTCGGTACAAAAAAACAGGATTAAACTTACCTCTACATGATACTTCCTTCAAGAAGGAACGCACCCAGAGTCCCGCTGTTGTCTGCTGTCTTACAGTGTTCAACAGAAGCCACTCATTGATGGAATTGCGTATAGTTGGCTGTGCTTACATAAATAAATATCGTCATTGATTAATACAAATAACGTAAATTTGAATATGTCAACCAGCCTCACAGCATCACTACTGTGTCTATAAACACACTGCTTAAGCAGTCTAACTGACTAACGATTGTTCACTCTGTGCATCAACGCTGCCTCGATCATGTCCTCAAGAGCAGTTGTTTTCCATTATCGCCATGTGTCCTTCGGGACATGAAAATCATTTGGGGGATCGGCAGCCTTCACTAGGTATGCTGGAAATTCATCCTTTAAGGACTGAATCACCCCGGCACATCACCTACCTAGTCGATGTCAGTGGCAACTGGACTAGATAATTTGACAAACTTGGGATTGAAGAGTCTGGCAGCTCGGAAGACACTGATGGACCGAGAGAATATTGGATCGTTTGCCAAAGTTTCTGTGTAGTATTCGAATGCCGGCATGAGGCATTCCCTAACACCGTACTGGTACCACCGTTGACGCTCACCATAGTTCACAAGAAACAGTTCTTGTATCACACGAACAAGAGTGGGAAAGTTGTGAAAACGAATATATGCTTTCAGCTCTTCAAGCTCCTAAAATGCTACAAAAACCAAGGTGCCATCTCCCTCAAGTGTGCACGTTGACTGCACAAACTTGTTTAGCTCCATAACTGCTGCCAGCTCAACTCTCAGCTTTATCTGGTCTTGAGCTAGAGCTTGGGCGAGCTTCTGTCTGGTTTTCTTGGAAAACTCTTCATTATTGGCCAGGAATGCAGGAATGTGCCTCCATTCTTGAAGGACAACCTTGGCACATTCCCACACACTCCACCAGCTGGTCGAGTTGTACCGTGTATCTACTTCAGATAAAATGTACACCTGACGATAACTAGGTAGTTTAAGGTTGCATAAACTTATTGATATCAAAATTATTCGTCCAAAGTAATTTAATTAACGTTGATAACAATTGACTGTAAGGCAGCAATTTGTTCATTGATAAGAATTTTGCCAAAAAAATTCTTTTAATAAAAATACTGATATTGCTAGAAAAAATATTTTCATTTCTAAATATCTTATATAAAATATTTTAAGGTATAAAAATCCAAAAAAAGGTTCGGATTTTTTTATCTAGGTCTAGGGCAGGGACTCCCCTTTGCGAGCGAAACCTCCAATCCCGGCCCCGCCTTTGATATCTTGCAAATATCCCGCAGCTCCGGCCCTAACAAGTACATATGAAGCTAAAACGACTGCTAACCAAAAACAGCAAACCATGGCTTTCTTTGAAATTAAGCTTATTCATTTTTGTACTCACTTCGAATTTCTGAAGTAAACTGGGAAAACAGTTTTACAAGTAGTTAAATTTTACACCGCAGTGAATGGAGAAAAAAATTTTAAAAGTGGGAAAAAATCAATTAACAATTTTTAACGGCTTTAGCATTTCAAATTGAAAAAATCGTGCCTAGTTTAAGGCTGTAATTCTGAAAAAAAAAAACAAAAAAACCAGAAACATTAGCTTATACCTGCGATACCTCTCAGTTATGCTATATTTCATTTTCACCTTCCCTCCACACCAGGGTTGTTCGCCTCAACAAAGATTTACAAGCATACTCTTGTTCTCCAATGCAACGCTGTTCACGGTTTCAACTTTCTGAGAACGCTTCACTTCACTGCGCTAACATTTGATCTTTTCCGAAAAACACTGTTCTAATAATACCGCACGAATTGTTTAATTAATTCAAGGAAAAGCGAACATCTTTAGTCTACCATAGCAAAATTGCGGATGAACATACCGTTTTCGTATCAGTGCTCAGTGTGGTCGATAAAAACTTTTGGGTGATAGAAATTTTAAAGACTACAACAACACGGTTCATAAAACCACACCACATGGCTAGTATGAGGTATTCCAAGTATGGAAATGACGAAATACTTTTTGATCCGGCTACTGGCAAACTGTTGTTCCAGCAACCTGAAAAAATATATAGCCAAACTAAATCTGAATCACTCATCTTCAGAACAGCTAGTAGCAAACTGTTCAAGCGATCTGATCAACTAAATAACCCGGGTAATGATGAAACACCCGTTTACAGACTCCTTAGTAGCAAACTGTTAACTGGAACATAAGCATTTTCCCATTTTTTTTTTTGCTTGTGTTTATTTTGACCCAGTTCACACTTAGAATTCAAGAATGTTACTGATGCTTGTGCTTATGTGAATGTGTGAATCAGCCTTTAATCTCTATTTGAAACAGAAAGTAAAAAAACTCGCTGCCATTGAAAAATTGTTTTAATACAGAACGCACTACTGATCAATTACAATGACGTAGCGATTATATAAAGCTTTATAAGGGAATTCCCTGATTGTTTCTAAGAATAATTTATCGGTATATAAATTTTCCCAGAAAACGTTTCAACAGTAGCAGAGCTAGCAGAAAACATTAAACGCTAAAATAAGTGGAAAAGCCAAAGGATAGACAAAATCCTATAAGTTTTTCAGTATTATTCAACAAAAATCAAAACACCGGAATAGTTTATTGAAAGATCTCTACGTCAACAGTTAAACTAAGGGAGCAACGAGACGACAAACAACTTGATTTTTTCAAGCCTCGTATCACTCCATACAACTTACGAGGTCAAGGTCATAATGTAACGCAAGAATCTTATAACAGT
>JANCMA020211661.1:0-13165 GCA_024336925.2 Zoanthus solanderi | reverse complement strand
CTCTCAAATTTGTTCAATGAAAAGTATGGGCTCAGGTTGGGAGAATTTAACAATACAACTGGCACTGAAAGGGTTAACACTGCGGCTGTCATTGTTATACAGGATTCATTAGTTTGTAACACAACCAATGTCAAAGCTTCCGAGCAATTTTAAAAGTGTTACAACATAAGGCTCCATCTTTTATAACTATTGATGCCGTGAAAGTTTTACAAAGAATATATGATTCGTAAACGGTTTTGCCCTCGTGGTGCATGTGTCGCCTAATATGGCTCTATACTTTCCGATCTCCCTACCCCCATCCCCAAGCTCTCCCAGTTGCCCCAATGTTTTGCTCTGTTGATCATCGCCCGCTGGTTCTTGGCTATCCTCTTTTTCTGCTCTTGAGATTCCAGTTGAGGGATTTATTGTTTCATGATGTTTGGGAAAAGTCTTGCACTAAGCGCATGCGCGTTTGACAAAAAGACAAAATCAAAATTATATTTGGATCAAAATTTGCCAGGTTCCATTTAGTTGTTTTTGTAACAAAAACATGTCTGTTCCCATGAAGTGCAGGAAAAAAGCTTATAAAGACTCGCCTAAATATTTCGTTTAGAAGACAAGATCTTCTCGGGAAATGCCGCTGAAAAACATTTTTACTTAGTTTTGGGTTAAATGGTGGACCTCGCGACAAAACTGTAGAGAAGAAAGTAAGACGGATACTATTGATATTGTAATTTTTCTAGCATCCCAGACAAATTTAAGAATTTCGTTTTGTCTAAAAATGTCATTGCATATAGTTGGTACTTACTGACATTTTTACCATTAATAAATAGTGAATTAACTATCTATTTATCTGAGAACGCATAATTCAATAATGTTATATGTTTGCCAGGCTGCAAATAAATGTTTTTGTTTCTCCAGACATTTGTCTGGCCAAAGGTACATTTTACAGATTAGCCATGATTTTGCATCATAAGCTGTCCAGTCACAGCTCTTCCATTTATCGACTGTTGAACACGTAAAACCGCGAGCATTTTTAGCAGTTGATGGCCTTGCTTTATCAAAAACGTCTTTTTCTTTCTCGTTGTTAATGGAAGAGAAACGCTTCGTTCTCCTCCGGCTCCCCGCCTCAAGAAAAATTTGATTTATCTCTCTGTCCACTGGATTTGTCCGCCATCTTTTTTTTATCACGTGCACCGCGCCGACAACCGAAAGATCAAAATTCTATCTACACTACGGGGAAGCCGCTGACGTTGAGTACTTGATGACTGTGATCGAAAACGAACCTGAAATTGATTAAAAAATGAAACACAGCACGGCTTTGCTTCATAATTTTATTGGCTCACCGAACCAAATTGAAAAATCTAAATGAAGAATCAGGATTTGGATTTTATTTTTAAGTAGTTTGAAGCGTAAATATTGAGAACTGCCTGGTCTTTTGTCCTCCCAGAATATGTTTTTGGCGGACATTTGGTCCTTCTTTCCGGACATATGGCCGATGTCCGACTGTTATTTGCAGTCTTGTGTTTAGATACGTCTTTTATATTTGCATAGATGTTTCCAAAGTCATCTTCATGTCATAGTTTTTAAAATGATGGAAGTAGCTCATTTCATTAATATTGTATTGTTTCTCCAAGGCACTTGATCAAACAGAAGACGTTTACGACCTTGTAGAAGAATGGAAACAAGAAAGAAGAGAGTTGAGGTACAGTAATCAAGTTTTCTGTTTTATACATATACAGTTGCTGTCTTCGTCATCATCACCAGTATTATTATTATTAGTAGTAGTAGCTCTCGCTAAGTGCCAACGAGCAAGACATACAAAACAAAAGCTTTCCAAAGTCAAAGAGCGGGCGCTCTCATTTTATTTTTTGAAAAACCGGGATAATTTCCGTACTGGGTCCTGTTGGGTTAGGTTTAGGATTAGCTATATAAAACGAGATTTTTACGCATTAACTGTCTGCATAATTAAGTACGCCCCAGTACGGAAATTGTACCGAAAAACCTTGTACTTTTCCATTCCACTGTGTGCAGGTAATGGTGACATTTTGTCGCCGAAAAGTCTAGTTTGTATTCTTTGAGTCATTGTACATTAAAATTTTTCAACAAAATAAGACGTATTTTCCTATTATATTTCCTTTTGTGTATATTAAAATATTTCTTTTTTACGACAATCTTCATCAGTTCTGTATATTGTGACTTGTGTTATGAAGACTGTGAAAACTGTCTGTTAGCACACGGCACGCTTTTGACCTTTACCCCGGTTCAAAGCATCTTGATTTTAATTAGCTGGAAGTTGACAGCTTGCTTTCAGTAAAATTGAATTATTTCGGCATAATGAAAATTTTTCAAATTCCGAAATTTTTTGTTTGGTTCCTTCTTCAATGGAACTTTTGCTTTATGTACTAGTCAAGCAATAGAAATTGTTTCTTACATAAAATTGGGGGTTGTAAAGAAGCGAAATACTAAGAAAAATTTAAAGAAGTATACCAACACAAAAATGAACCGGATGTGTTGTTTTTGTTTGACGGCAGACTTTGAATGCATTAATATAAGTTCATATATTATTAAAAATGTTTCATTTGTTCCAAAGAATGCTCAATAGACCGTGAGGTAGAGCTTGATAAAGTTATAAAACGAGATAGAAAAGCTTTAAAACGTTAAAAAAAAATTGTTACTACAGTTTCCATTAGACAAAGGTTGCAGCTTGATTCGTTTCCTTTGTATGCGCATGCTCTTGTCACAATTGACCATTCAACTGACCATTCAGTGCTGTGGTTGGTGTTTTGTGCTTAAGTTATAATAATAATAATAATAATAATAATCGTTTATTCCACCTTTGGCAACCTAAGTTGAATTACAGGTGAGGTCATAATAATCTACTGGAAACGTACAGTAACAAAATTATTAAACCGACATGTATTGGCAATGACACGAGTCTCCTTAGATTCTCCAGAGCGAAGGCTATAGCCGTGATTGATTTGACTCCTGGAAGGCATTATGGATTTTATGGGTTCAGAATTTCTGGCCTTTGCAATAAACTTTTTCACCAGTAAATCACGCCTGACTGATAGTGTATCAAGGCCTGCAATATCTAATGCATTGATGTAGTTGTGATCAGGGAAAATAATTTTCATAGCTTTCTTCTGAACTGACTCCAGGAGCTCATTAAGGCACTTTTTGAATCATCAAGAAACGTAATCAGAAATTTCATCCCAGACCTGGATATGTACAAGGTCCAATATGTTGTCACATTTTTCTAACCTGCTCCTAGCACAATGACTTCACAATGATGCATGTCCTGGCAGTCACAATCAAGACCCAGAGATCGACCAATATAATGCATTATTGCTAAATATGAATGAAAAATATTGTTTTAGTAGATAAGGTACATACTGTAACAGAAATATATTATACCATAAAAAATAAATTATGCAGAGATATTAACCTCTGGAGATGAAATATAGGGAGATTTTCCCTAGGGCATTCCCCACCCCTCCCCCCTAAAACCTTATGAAAATTTGGTCTTCCAAAAAGACAATTTTTGCATTTTAAGAGCAGTTTTGAGTGCAATTTAAAAGTTTCAGTCATCATTTTTATTGGTTCTGGCTCTGGTGATGAGAATGGTCACCATGGTCTCTTTTGGGATTTTGCAAAGGCAACTGGACGAGGACAAAGTATCATGATTGCTTCCAGTCGAAAAACACATTTCGGAAGAAAGTTGAGATCAGTTTCTTTTAATATATTGACTCATTTACCATATCTATCACTCAAAAGCAACTTTTTTTTTACTAAGATTATTGTCCCTTGATTGTCAAATTGTACAAAAAATCAGGAGAGACTCTCAATAAAATTTTGAGGATTGGAAACCCTGTATATGGAAATTTGCAACTTGGTGAAAAAGTTACAAGGAAATTGCTCTTCAATTTTAAAGCCAGCTCAGAAAAAACTCCAAGTCACCGTCAGTGATGGGAATTAAACCCACAACCCCTCTAATTACCATTCAGCTACAGAGATTCACATGGAGAGTTAAAAAAAAAATAGCAAGAATAAATAAATGCATACAAATGAAAATCTGCTTCAATATTAATTTTTAGTTTCTGCAATAAGACACATTTTAAAGACAGTTGAATAATTTCACATCAAATCAAGGAAAATTGAATAGCTGAAAATTAGGTTTACAGCACTGCAGTAACAGTGGTGAAGCATATCTTAAAAAGTTACTATTAATAGTTGTTGCATAGAGATCAGGCTCAAACAAAATCGCATATATGAAATCAATGAAGATCATATGCACCTACAGTGTAGTAATGAAAACTATTTAGAAAAGAAATTTACTTGTTTTTGCTACTTGGGAAATATTGAAAATAAAATTTTGCAATAGTGCAATTAAGGACGATTTTTTTTTAAAGTTTTTAAAATAAAGATTAACGCTGAAATACGATGTTTCGACATTGTACGATGTCATTATCAAGTAAATTTTTAATTCCAAGAGAGCATAATATATATACAATACAAGAGTATGTAAATTACAGAAAATGAGCATACAATGCGGCTAAGCGGACAAAAGGTTAAGAATTTAAAATAAACAAAACAGTGAATTATTTACAAAAGACAATAAAGTAAACTAAAAAATTCAAAAATTAAAAATTTACTTGATATTGACATCGGACGATGTCGAAACGTCGTATTTCAGCGTTGATCTTTAAAACAAAAGGATAATGATAATAATGATAATGATAATTGTTGACATAATTGTACTTCTTAATAAAATATATTAAAATACAAGGATAAATTTAATTGATATTGACTAGTAAAATAAAACGTTTTCGACTAAAAGTCATCTTCAATGATGATGATGATAATAATAATAATAATAATAATAATAATAATAATAATTAATATAGGTATGTTTATGTTTTTGCTATCCACAAAGGAAAAGGCAATCCTAATATTGTGGTTTGGATTGGGGGTCCAGTGAGCACTATGCAGAAATTTTTGAGATTCATGTAGACACCAAAATGGCCCCTCACATATATTCACGGCGGAATAGCTCAGCCAAAAAACTGGTACAAATTTTTAACACGTGCAGAAACGTGTTGGAATTACACACATAGTTCGTTTCGCATTGGATCGTGCTATATTCAATACGAAAATCTTTGTCAGTTCGTAGATTGTGAGGTTTTTATATGTACAAAATGTCCTTGTCGATCTTATGGTGAAGGTCATAGAAATGTTTTAGGAATTTTCCTCGTGATGCCACGTAATCTGCTTTTGACGTCACGTAGCAGAAACTAATGTAGTAATTACCAGCCTTCCTTTTGCGCGGTCATTTCGAAATCTGGTTTACTGGAACCCAGTGTTATCAATACAAAGAGTTTTCTGCTTACTTACTTACATCCATCGCCCCGTGCGGAGCATAGGCCGTCGACGAGTTTCCTCCATCTCACCCACGTCTGAGCCCTGTTTCCCAGTTCTGTCCAGCTCCAACCATTCTCTATGACTTCCTTCTCTAAATCTTTCCTCCAGCTATTTCTTGGTCACCCTCGTTCCTTCTCCCCTGGGGGTTCCACGAAAGGTGATGTTGTTTGTCGGCTTCCGTAAAGTGTGGCCCAGCCATCCCCACTTCCTTCTTCTAATCTGTATTGAAACCGGTACTTCCCTAGTCCAATGCCATAGCTCCTCGTTTGTCTCTTTGTCGTGCCAGCAGAGTCCAAAAATTCTTCGGAGACAATTGTTGATGTAATTTTGGATTCTGCTTTGTATTCTTATGATCGTTCTCCATGTTTCTGCCAAAAAAGTTTTTTTACAATTCTTGAAATAAATTGTTCAGATTTTTCAAAAAAGAGCGATATCACTTCCAATTTTCATATCTAAATCAGTTTATTTTAGCCATGATAAAAACTATAACCTTTTTAGGAGTTACAGGTTAAATCTAAACGGCCTTTGAACAAATGTTATTATAGTAAAAGTTAGATAAAGAGAAAGTTGAAGCAGTGAGTTGTAGCAGTGGGTTTGTGTGAGAAACGTTTACCAGGTGGTTTTGAATTTTGCAGTACAAATGCAAAACGTTTTATTACTGTAAGGTAAAAACTTTAGGTCAGCATAGCAATAAGCTTTGTTATGAGTCCCCCAACATGAAATAATTCCAAAGCAGAAAAATTGTGAAACAAGATCTCCTCTACTAAAATATTTCTTTTATTTAAATATATTTATATTTATAACTGAACTTTCATTGTGCCTCGCCCAAATACTTACACTAGTTTGTCTATCATTTAACACAGTGTTCTCTCAAGCTCAGAATGGGTAAGTCAAAAGTTTCAACTTCTTTTTTTTGAAGCAAGTATCATGACCTTTGTATAAACTAAGTAAACAAATATCTGCTGCTTGGTTACGATGTGAATGTCTTAAACTTTTCACTTACCTTCCTTCTCTCTTTGCTCTTTTTTCGCCCTACGGATACCTTTTTACAAACCATGTAACTGTAACATTTTGCTACTATCTTATCTCTTACTATCTTATCACTCGTTCCTGTAACTTGTATATTTTAGTATCTAGATTGAGGAAGCTCAAAGTTTATAAGCCCAGTGGTTTCTTTATGAGCTTCCTCGCCATGTGCACTCTGTACGTTTCCATAATATTGTATTTAACACTTATAATATTTGTATATGGCAAATAAATTGAACTTGAACTTGAACTTGAACTTGAACTCTTTAACGGTAGTCATTTCATTGATTTTATCCTTAGCACTGAGATTTATTGTTGAATAATTAGTGTGTTAGAAAAATTGCGTTACGGATAAACGCAACAATGCTGGGAAGCCATTTTTATTGTTGAATAATTAGTGTGTTAGAAGAATTGCCTTACAAATAAACGCAACAATGCTGGGAAGCCATTTACTTTGAAATTAGTTAATTTGTCTCCATTATCGCGAAACAGTTTAAATATACAAACTCGACCATTCACTGGTAATCATTTAAACTAAAAACTAAAGAGAGCAATTTTACTTCTTTTTTTTTTTTACTGGGCTTGTATCTTTTTTTTACAACTTTATTGGGCTTGACGCTATACAAAACACAACACCGAGCAGATACTATCAATAAAAAAAAAAGGGTGAATGCGAACGAGACTCGGTACCCCATGCGTGGCACACTACCCTGTATACACACAGGTGACAATGATTGTTGAAATTGTTAAAGTTAGCAATATTCTCGTCTTCTTGTTTCAAAAGGGTACAACCTTGCCAGAAGTGGGAGAGTTCCGTCCCTATCCAAATAATCCATACATTACAAGTAAGTTCATTTTTGAAATCTCAGCATTTGAGAACTTGCTATCTACTCGGAACTTGGGCTAAAATTAGGAGCAACATTCGGTTAGGTTTAGCTATAGGTTTAGGAGAGGTTAGAGTGAGTCGAGGATGGGGTAAGGTTTAGCTGTAGGTTTAGGAGAGGTTAGAGTGAGTCGAGGATGAGGTAAGGTTTAGCTGTAAGTTTAGGAGAGGTTAGAGTGAGTCAAGGATTGGGTAAGGTTTAGCTGTAGGTTTAGGAGAGGTTAGAGTGAGTCGAGGATGAGGTAAGGTTTAGCTATAGGTTTAGGAGAGGTTAGAGTGAGTCAAGGATTGGGTAAGGTTTAGCTATAGGTTTAGGAGAGGTTAGAGTGAGTCAAGGATGGGGTAAGCTTTAGTTGTAGGTTTAAGAGAGGTTAGAGTGAGTCAAGGATGGGGTAAGCTTTAGTTTTAGGTTTAAGAGAGGTTAGAGTGAGTCAAGGTAAGGTTTAGCTGGAGATTGAGAGGGGATTAGAGGCAGTCAGGGATTGTGTAGGGTTTAGCTATATGTTTAGGGGAGGTTAGAGTGAGTTAAGGATGGGGTAAGTTTAGCTGTAGGTTTAGGGGAGGTTAGTGAGTCAGAGATGGGATAAGGTTTAGCTGTAGGTTAAGAGGAGATTAGAGGGAGTTAAGGTTTGAGACAATGTTTAGCTGTAGATTTAAAAGAGGTTAGGGTCAGAGTTAAGGTTTGGGGAAGGGATAGCTGTAGGTCTAAAAAGATTTGAGGAATAGTCAAGGAAAGGAAAGGAAAGTTGATTTGCTTCACGAGAATCAAGGTTGATCAATCTTTTTTATCAATAGTCAAGTTGAATTTAACTAGAAGCGCATCGTTTTTATTACCAATCAAATCAACTTGATATTCTACTATGATATTTCACAGCACGATTCAACCACAAGCCACCAGTACTTCAAGTCTGTAGACAAGAAATTGTGGAAGTTATTGAAAGGAAATTTGAGAAGCAAGGAATAGCTCCTGTAGGTGTTAATTTGAAACTTTTGTAGTTTTTGAGGCTTCATGGGTGACGTATCGTAAGACGCTGACCTTTTGAGCGTGCTTTCTCATAGTATTTCACTGAACTTACTGCTGATGTAACTCAATTGACCAATCAAATTACGAATTTCAGATAATACACCCCTCCAGTTTCTAAATATTGTTTCTTAAAATATCCTCAAAATTCAAAAGTTTGTTAATCATATAGGCAGATCTTTGTTTACAAAATTCATTGTTCCTTTCATTAGCATACGTGCTCTCTTTGTTGGCTCGATGAGGTTTTAGACTTAAATCATATCTATCTTTGTGAGTTCTCAACCTTAAGTTTCATGCTAATGCAAACTGATTAGAAACAATGACGTAAGTGAAGCTTGGCAGAAATTTCGGATTTGAACAACTTAAGGTTGCAACTTTTAGGGTCATTGCCGTAAATAGTTTAGGAGCTGACGTTTCCAGGGTTAGCCCTTTATCAGAGCGACCTAGACTATCCTACGTATGTTTCTTCTACGTCCTTGAACTTTGCACGTTCACCTGCTACTGAATCTCTTCGTTAAGGGGCCTTTTGCAGTCATCCTTTAGGTATCTTTCTTGTTGGTTATCAGGAAAAAAGGAGATTCCTATCAACTGTTCAGTCTTTTTTGCATTACCTCTAGTCATGCTTGCTTGGAGTGCACGTTTTCATAATAAAAAAAAACTTTTCTGGCAGGGCATACAACAACTTTCTTCCCAGAAGATGGAAGCGCGAATGTCGGCATTAAACCATGAACGTCAGACAAGAGCCAAGGTAGAATTTCCTTTTTTGTTCTTTATAGGGTCACAGGAAAATTGACTGGTACGTAGACATGGTTTTTATATGCAGTTTAAATTTCATTCTCGAGGATGAATTGACGGAAAATCGATAGCCCGCTTGATTTAGAACTCGTGAGGTACGAGAAATCAACTAAATGAAATAATAAATTTATCAAATACGAATTGAAAATATATGTAATTGAAAAAAGAAAATCATTTTCCACCACGAGAGAAATAACTATTTTCAACAGAAATGTAACAGCGTAATAATTCAGAATGCAGATCTATTTAGTTGAAAAGCCGATTAATACTAACCTAGTAAAAATTACTGTTTGAATTTTTGCATAACCCAGGGTCAAAGTTAACCAGCCTTTTAACAACCCAGGGAGTTTTATTAATACCAAATGGCAATATATCGTAGTGCTGACGATCGTAGTGAAGTTAACAATAATTTTGTTTAGTTTGGTTCCTTGCATCGTCACGTCGATAGCCTCATCACTTCAGTAATCTGCTACGCTGCCAGCGTGGTGGCCGTTGATGGTGGAGTGATTAACATTCCTGATCAGAACACAGGGAGACGTGGGTTCGCTTCCCACTTAGGGCATTATATAACGCATTTATTCGAATAAACGCCCTGGGCGCTAATTGAATTTTTTGCTTTTTTGGGTGGTCGCTTATTCGAGGTGGGTGCTAATTAACTTTTTTCACTTTTTGGGTGGGCGCTTATTCGAGCTGGGTGCTAATTAACTTTTTTCACTTTTTGGTGGGCAGTTATTCGAGGTGGGCGCTTATTCGTGGTGGGCGCTAAATCAAATAAACACGGTAACGATTTTTAAGATGAGTAGGTTTTGAAAAAATCGCACTACAGGTTGTGTTTATCCTATAAATAGTTTTCCATTCCATCTAGTAACTCCTAACAAGCAGAAAGGAATTGTTCAATTATCCAGCAGAAAGCTTAGTACACCTTGCATTTTTCAGTGTGGTATTTACATCTTTTTGTAGACTTGTCATTGACCGCTTTCGTAAATGGCGGCTATTTTAGTATTCTTTTGTCTGTATTCAAATTTGCCTGGCTAGCCTCGTTTGGGTTAAAATTTCTTTTGAATTTTTCACTCAAAGACGCCAGGCAAATTTGAATATAGACAAAAAAAATACTAAAATAGCCGCCATTTATGAAAGTGGTCTATACTTATTAGCTATGTTGTGAATATGAGGCCAAGTTAGATCTCTTATCTTTCAGGTAGTAATAATACAAATTCAAGATTCCGCTTCAGTGAATTCCGGATTCCAAAAAAACATTAAGGATTTTGGATTTTACAAGCAAATGTTTCCTGGATTCCGGAATCTAGGTTACCTTATATGGTTACCTTAATTTTGTTTCGAAGCCGTTTGGTTTTTGTCTGAAACACAAAGCTTGTAAATAGCCACATTGTTCAATGTGTAACATAGACAAGGCGGACATATTTTCGTAAAATCATCGCACAAGTTGGCGCTTATAGAGCGTAATCAGCACGTCGTCTTCTTACACCACTTATAGCAATGTTTAATCAAAAGTCTCAATGAGACAACTCACGGATACTACGCACAAGTAGAACTACAATTCTGACCAAAACTAGCTTCCTCCACACACAATTAGTTCACTGAGATTCGTGTCAAAGAGCGAGAGTGTTATCCCAGACTTCCCTCTGATTTTCTCAGTTCGGCTTTAAATTTAAATTTTCGAACGAATATGCAGTAATAATAGCAAACAATTAAACCAATTCCCTAAACGAATCAAAGAATCGAACTCAAGATTGCTTAAACGGTAAAACTAAAGGAGAAGCAGTTTCCGTAAACTGGTAAACATTGCGGATCGAAACACTTTATATACAAACCAACCGTGCAAAGCAGGCTGGAGGATCTAAAACAATAACCATTGTTTCACAAAATGTTATGCAAACATGAAAGTCCCAGCTATAACTCATTGCTACTCCTACGGAGTATCGGTGAGTCAAAAACTGTAACCTTTTGTTGTATAGATTTTGCTTTCTGTCTAATCGTTCATGCATATCAAAATTTTTGTGGCGAAAGGCCTTATGGGGCCTTTCGCCACTATGTCATGACCCTTGAGTGTCCGAAGTAACCATCACTTAGTATTCATCCACTTGTAGCAGGCGTTCCTAACGGGAACGGCTGAAGACAAACAGCGACGAACTGGGAAGATTTGTTGCCTTTACCGGCAGTGTTTTTATTACTCATACAAGATTCTGGTTTCTCGAAATCACGTATAAGATAAAAGAGACACTCAAGAAAATCAAGAAAACGTATCGTAATTTGTAAAATTTTTATTATGCAAATATATTCAATTTTACTGAAAGCGCGCTCGCTTTCAGTAAAATTGAATAAACCGAGCTGTCAACTTTTCAGCCAATTTTAAAAAGTCAAGATGCTTTGAATCGGGGTAAAACACTTTTCACAGTCTTTATATATACGCAAGTCAGAACTTGCTTAATCTTTAAAGTCGCTCATTACAACTTTTCGAAAATTAAGAAACTACCTCACCTGCATTCCGACGAAGGATTACAGTCCGAAACGTCAGTTCGAAAATTCTTCCTACTATATTTTATTGTAAGAACTTATCAATTTGTAAAACTGTTAATTACTGAACAGAACACGCTTTAAGCTGTTTTATAGGTTAACTAAACATAGTTAAGATTTTCATTATTTTTTTTAAATTTTAATGTAGTAACGATAAAAAGGTGTGTAGGTGTTTCCATAAAGCAACCGAAAACAAAAAGGTGAATGGGACACCGCTGAAATTTTGAAATTTCAGTAAATATATCTGTTTTTCAACAGCGCACTTTTTTTTCTCTGGATAAAATTCTAAGTTTGAGATTTGAATGAGAAATTCAGAAACCACAAAAAGCTTGATTAAGTTAATCAAGGCATCCTGTGGTGAGCTCGTGGAGTAGGTAAGATGTTGAATCGAGGATCTGATTATTATGCGGATTTTTAAAAATTCCATATGGATTACATTTTACGGTGTTACAATTTCAAAGGTCCTAGAGTAAGGCAGTTTTTCTGTATCAATAGAAAAAGTCAGAAACATGAGCCTGCCAGCTCCAAAAAGATATTTCCGGCATCACTTTCTTTTATGCTTGCGTGTGTCGATGGCAGAATTCTATAAATAATTCCCCCTGAGAAGACAGCATTGTACTTGCAAATGCAAATGACATAGCTTCGCTAAACATCAAAGAAGGCCGTAAGTCCCAAATTTCGAATAAAATCATAGCCATAAAAGGCTGAAAAGAGTGCTTAGCACAAAATACAATAAAATCATTGACTCGCTGCTAAAGCCGCAATCTTGAGCACGTTTTGATAACACAACACCAAAATATTACGTGACAGATTAAACGTATTTTATTGGTAGCCGAATTAGAGCATTATGAGCGACCTTTTAACGATTGCATGACTGCGCCTTACGATCAAGAATCGATAGCAAATTTTCTATAGTTTACGCCTTGAAATCCTGACTTCCCAAAGGCTTCCCAAACTTAAATTTCTACTTTCTTATGAGTCTACGACTTGTTTCTAAAGTTTTGGTACAAACGACTGTTGTAATTAGTGTTAGATACTACAAAAGTAACAGCTTCTGTATAAGAGAATGTAAGGGAAATTTGTTGTCTCTCTAAAAACTTGTAAACTACTACCTAGTTTGAAATAAATTTTATCTACCTCTAACGTGTTGTTTATTTGTGTTTTGTACCAGGGTTTTGATAATTTGAGGCCGCTGGGGAGCAACACTTTTTTCGAATATCTCCACCCAGCGGCCTCAAAATATCAAAAACCTGGTACAAAACACAAATAAACAACACGTTAGAGGTAAATAAAATTTATTTCAAACTAGGTAGTAATTTACACGTTTTTAGAGAGACAACAAATTTCCCTTACATTCTCTTATACGGAAGCTGTTAATTATGTAGTATCTAACACTAAGTATAACGGTCGTTTGTACCAAAACTTTAGAAACAAGACGCTCTAGGAGCGTATACTTGCGCCAGCTCGTGGATAAAATGTGAAAGCTTTTGATTTTATTGAGTTCT
>JANCMA020211454.1:0-13167 GCA_024336925.2 Zoanthus solanderi | reverse complement strand
GATAATCACATCACAGAGTGAATGAAAAGGAAGCCTCTTGAATATTTTGAAAATTTTTGGATGACATTTGAGGGAGGTATAGATTTTGTAAATGTTGTTTTTTTAAGTGAAATTTGAGTTTGAGGGAATATTAGTGAAGTTTGAAAATTAATTTTGGAGTTAATATTTGATTGCTGGCCGCCAAACCGTCCCCTAACCAAAGTTGCACTTTCGCATGGTCTGAAGGGACGGTTTGGCGATTGTCCTCAAAACTCTTCTAACTCAAGTCCTTCACTATCCACCAAAATTTAAGGTAGAGGGTGGCCTTAAATTCCGTTTTAGCTGAATACTGAAAGTTAGTTTTTGTCGGTTTCGTTTTTGCAATTGCCTAAATTGCTTACATAACTGCGGCGATGTTCATAGCGTCACTGTTTAAACACGTAACAAATCCAGTCTCCATGAAGTGTCATTTCCTCAAAACTATGGCTCCCGGCATATTTTTTCTTGGCATGTTTAAAGGAGAACTGAATGCTAAAACTGACATATTTTTGTTTGAATCTATTGGTATGTATACAGTAGATTAACTCTGTGATTTTTTTTTTTTAATTAAAGTCAAATTACATTGAGAAATCAAATATAGAAACCAAAAAAATCTCTAGAAAAGGTTTGATACCGTGGTCGCTAATCAGATTGTCAGCGGTATGGTATGTCGTAGGTTAAGATGTCCAGAGCTTAAATATGGCAGTGTGCTGACATCACATATTGAGCCGCCGATCAAATCTTACAAAACATCAAATTTTTTTTGAACTGCTCGGCTAACAGCTTAAAAAAAATTCATATAGTTGTTCTACTATGCCTAAAGATTTAAATGATAAAAAGTCAATTTTAGGGTTCAGTTCTCCTTTAACGCTTTCTTAATTGGTGTATTCTGTACTTGTCTGAGCATGTCCGATCCATAACATCGCAACCTCATTTCCCGGCTAGAATATATTTTTTAAAAAACCTTGATTTTATATAATCACGCCTAGCTTTACCCGGATGTTCTCAATAACAATATTTCGTTTCGTATTTCTTCAAGAGAAACCCGGAAACGATTCATCACAACATTTTTCACCGCTGTTTTTAAATCATTTCAATTAACTTTATTTTCCTTTACTACATTCAGTTCCATAAGAATATATAGCACCGGTAGAGGTCTTGACGGTATACCGCAACACTATCTTCAGATCCTGCCTGTTTTCAGTGTCACAGTTATTTCTAGCCCTTTGTTAAAAGCCTTTGAAAGAAATTTTAAAAGTAACTATGACAGATGTCTGAAACATATCAAAAACAATGATAAGGGTCTTAAAATATAGTATCGGAGATAAGAGATTTGAATGTTTTACAGCGGCAATACATGAATGATATTAAAGAAATGTCAATGGCGATATGAATATCTAATTTTGACAAATTTCTTTGTCGACTACCGAGAAAGTTCGACGTCTGAGCGAATACCAGTTCTGATAAACTGTATTATTATCTTGACTTATTTATATTATACAATCTAAGTTGCAGCCTGATAGAAGCTAATTAAAGATTCTACTAGTAGGCAGGTTGCAACAGAACAATAAAAATGATCGAAAATAATTGAATGACAAAATAAATTGGACTGATAGTTAATGAAAACAGTTGTAATGTGGAAAAAAGATTATTTGAGTTTTGCAGTTATCAATCTTTTGTGTCAACTGAAAAACTTGCAAGTGTGAATTTCTTTTCAAATAGTCGGTTTCATTCCAAGTTAAGCAACCTTTGTTTAAATGGCAAACAGCAATCAAAACTGCTCTGCATAGGCATATAAGAGAGAATTATTTTTTAGAAAATAGTTCCTTCCGAATTGAATAAAAAAATTCTCTGAGTCAGCTACTCTTCTTTTATGTTTATTTACTAAGGATAGTGAAGTCAAAGAAGCTGCATTTTTAACATCGAGCATTAAGAGTCACCTAAGAGAAATTAGGGGAATAGACGACCGCTTGCTCGTTCACAACACATATCTTAAATTACTTTAACTGTAATTTAAAAGACTGAAAGTTTGTAACTTAAAAAAAAATACAAAAGCAAAATAGGTGGGTTGGGATGGGGTGGGTGGACTTGAGTGAGCTGGGGTGGAGTGGGTTGTGGTGAGTTGTGGTGGGTTTAGGGTGCAGTGGGGGTGGGTGGGGTCAGTAATTGGATGAGAATCCAACGAAGGACTAACGTCCGAAACGTCAGTAAGTATTCTCTCGTTTTTACGGTGTAGAATTAACATTTTTATTACTAAATTGAGAATCGAATGTGCTTGAGTGGGATAAAGTGGACAAAAAAGTGGATAAAGGAAAAATTGAGCAAAGGAAAAAAAGGTAGTCCTTAGAAATAAGAAAATTATCTAAAGCCGAAGCCAGAATATTCAAACTAAAATACCCCCTGTGGTTTATTGTATTGAAGTCAACAGTCCGAGCTTTAACCTGCCACGCGATACTTCCGCTAACAGGAGAAAGTAGTTCGTGAGTAATATTTATTAGAAAATGAAATCAGTATGATACTGGTAAGCTTGTCAAAAGATTTAAAAAGACTTGAGTTATACATTTTAGAAAACGAAATATGATATGGCAAGCTTGTCAAAAGATATCAAAATATTTTTAAATTATTGACAAGCTTGCCATATCATACTTCGTATTCTAATATATTTTACTCATGTCTATATAAAGTTATCCTTAAAACCTGATAAAGATCGGTGTGGCAGATCGAAATATAGTGATTAAAATTTATTATCGTTGTTTGTCAACTTTTTATATACCTAGTTTATAACATTATTATTTGGTTGAATTGATCCGGCCCAGATCCAACGATACAGAAAGTTGTACACGGGACTTGCTACAATATTTTTTTCTTATCGTATAGCTCGCAACCCTAATCTCCAAGTCTGTTCAAAATTTTCTGCGAGAAATATAATCTTTCAAAATTACCCAGAGCTCTTTGAGTGTAAGTGATCTCTGAAAGGTCAACACGTGGTAGCAACAATGCTGCTTTAAAAACATAAACACAGCGGCTTTTTAGACGATACAGCATGGTTTCGTATTTAAAAGCTAAAACTCCTCAGGCTTATTCGTGTAAACTTGAAACATTAAACGAGATCGCACTGAATGGAAAATTATGCTGAGCCAAGTACGCAATGAGCTGAGCTAGCGAGTTTCGCAATCTCACTTGGTCTCCGTATGATGTAGTATGAGGTAGAATATTTATACTTTTTCGCCACATAATTTGCTTTCCCCATTATCCCTGAAAAGTCAGAAAACTCCAGCACGCGCCAATGCATTGTTTGACTAGCTTGCATAAGCAGACACTGTAATTTTTCTCCATGGAAACGGAGATAAAGCGACTGAAATTGTGCGGTGAAAAAGTCTAAGCATCATTTTTTTACAGAAAACTTCAGATAAAGTAATACGCAACGTAACGCACGCTAACGTTAGATTTTCGGAAAGGTCGATCGCAAGTCGATAAAAAAAGTTTTAAAAAACTAAATTGGCGAAAATGTTAAACGGCAAAATGTATCGTCATAAATTTATTTTCACATTTAATTCTTTTAATGTTTTATAGTTTTTCAAGTTTCCATATCTACCGGCCATTGAAATAGTGTTTACATTTAATATCAACACGTTTTTTTTTTAAAATTTAAAAACTATGTTGTGTTCATTATGTGTCCGTTCTCTTAGTCCAATTCAATCTCAGTCAGATTTTTTTTCACTCATTTGAAACTAGTTTTCGATCCCAGTTCTTCGGCTGGGGTACTCGGAATTCTTAACTCGAGGAGGGGGACAATGTAGATTTTTCACATCTGTGCATTATTCTACAATCGCCGTATAGCCCACATTTCCTAACCCTTGGTTACTTCTAGTTTACAAGTAGAAATATAATAAATCAAAGCTCCATAAAGGTGAAAAACAAAAGTATATTTAGTGTGCGCGTGTCAATGGAAACGTAATGGTGTGTGTGGACATTTTGCGGCCCACCTTTTTACTTTCCAAGACACTAACATTATCAATGAGCCAACCAGATACATTGGTTTTATTGAACAAAGGCTATGAAAACAACCACAAGAAGAGAATGCGAAACAATTCGCTCAAAAAAAAAGGGACGTTTGTGTAAAAAAATTTTGTAATAGAAAGTGAAAAAATAGAAAAAATAATAATGTGTCGGTATAAAATTGAATAATTTATTTACAGCAGTTAACTGAATTAAGGTAGTTTTTAAAATAGAAAAAACGACAGCATCTAGAGAAAAACGACAATATCAAGTAAAAATGTTTCCTAAAATGGGGTGAAAAAACTATCTCAACTGGATGTGCAAATAACGAAAGCAAATAAAACTTAAAAAGCGTTTTATAAGCATTTCAGTTTTTTCACAATGCTTAAGCCGGGGGATCGATCAACCAGATATTGAAATAATAATCAATTTATTAAAACACACCGAGATCATAAAGAAGTTAAAGTTTGAAATGCCTTCTCCTTCTTATTCGAACCTCCATATTTTGCGTGAGTTTATAAATTTGAGGAATTCAGTTTGTTATAAAAGTGTGACGCACTCACCCATACCACAAGATAAAATATTAGATTGAAACCCGAAAGGAAGTACTCCCACACAAGGTGTATTTCAATGACATTGCGACTACATTGTTGACGTTTATATTGGTTTCACTCACTCCGGAAATTTTCTCGCTAGAACTTATTCTGACTAAAAATGTTAAAAACATCAGGAATTTAATTTCAAACAATTATATTACACATATATTCTATATTTTACTTAAATCTTAGTCAAAACAAAGATAGTTTTAATGGTAATGTATTTCAAGAAAAGTGTTATCGTTTAACCATCGTTTCCTATTTCCTAGTAACGCTAAACTTTTATTGAATAATAAAATATTTATAGAGTTGTATCGAAATAAATCAAAATTTGAACAAAGCTGGTCTGGAGCTCTATGGTCGACATATTTGAATGATTTAGTCTATAGATGCACTAATTTAAAATAAGGTATATATATTTGTAACATATTTGTAATTTGATTTTAATAGCTCCTTATCATAATAGGGCGTGTGAACCATGTGAATCATGATTTAATATTAATAATATGTATAAATTAATGAACAGCGAGCAGCTTAAAGTTGATATCGAGGTTAAACTGTCAGCTGAGGCGAGCCTTTCACACTTCATTGATTCGTTGCAATATTGACCTCTTCTCGGGATGTCATATATTTCTATTGATGCTCGAAGTCACAGCGGGATGGAAGTTATGTGTTTCTTTCGAATGTGGCGTTTCTTTTTCTACATTTTAGTTTTATGGATCACACTTTCAAAAGCCAATAAAGGTAAGTGGAAGTGTAACTGGCACCCTAGAAAGTTTGAAATCTAACTCTGTTACTTTCCATCGCGATGCTAACAGTTGAGAAGCTTTTGCCAATATTTTAATGGCGGCGAAACGCTAGAGCAAATCAGTTTCTTTTAGCATTTTATTTCTCCTTTTTGCCTTAGGAAAGATCAAATATATATTATGACGACTATAAGCTTGTTAAATCTTTAATAACTAGTTGTGTAGTTAAAACGGACTTGGCGAATCATTCATTTCGCTCTTCAATCATTCAGTGTAAGGTTAGTTTCACCTCGACTGCTGAGGAAAGAAAATTGATATACGAGCGACTTCTTGATAAAAATGTTATCTTAGGAAATGATAAGTTTGACTTCTAAGGCGAATTATAGATTCTAAATGAAAGTCAATGAAATAAAACTGCCAGCATTGCAACAATTTAAGAAAACTGTTGTAAACAACTCTATGACTACGTGCTCTTGGCACATGTACCAGGAAGTTTAAGGTCGAACTAATGTGGATCAAATGTCGATATCTTCTAAAAATGTTAAATCTCGTTTTCTTTCGTTTGTTTGGTTTTCTAGTATTAAGTAAGTCATGTTTAATGTTGGGTCGAACACGAATAACTACTACTTCAAGATACGTAATTAAGGGATAAGTTTTAGGTAGCCATATTAAAAATTAAAGTTTACTTCTCCTTATGAAAACAAAGCTGTTGTAAAGGACGCAAACAAAATGTGACAGTAAATCAACATAAAAAGTCAAATTATTTTTCTAGAATAATTTATAACTAACTGTTTGTCAAGCTCTATTTGTGAAGGTTGTTTTATTGATCTTAGCTGCGTACACTGTAACTCGCATAATAATGTTAACGTTCGTCACGAAAATTCTGAATATTTTGTAAAAGTTTTTAATTAGCTTCGGCTACAGTGGGTATCTGTTAAGTATTAAATAAATTATTTTTGTGTTTGTTTGGTAGCACTTAAGTTTTAAAAATTTAAATCCTTCTCAAAATTAAATAACAGCTTTATTTTTATCTTAACGCATGCCGAAGTGTCAAAGAAAAACATATATATGTGGTGATATTGTATTTTTTCATATCAAAAAATATGACTATAAACTTTTGATGTTGTTACTTAACTAGCTAACATATTATTTTGGAATCATTCATTAGTATTCTTTCATTCAGTGTCTATTTATAGATTCATTTGCATTTTATTGGTATCTTCTATAAGCTATTTTGTTATATCCTCAGCAAAATGTATCTCTTTTCTGATTGGATAATCAGGAATGCTTAAACAGGTTATAGAGTGCAATATGGAAGATGCTATGAAAGCACAGTAAGTGCCAAATTTGAAAACAAAAACAAAATGGCTGTCAGTGGTACTAAGGCGATGTTGAGTAACTAAAAAAAATTCTAAAAACCAGAATACTTTGAAAGCAACAAAGGCCTGGTTGAAAGTTTGGCAGAATTGAGCAACAAAACAGAAAGTCAACCAGAAAATTGAATAGTACTAGCACAAAGAGTGCAATAAAATGATGCAAGTGTTTTATTCCAAAATATTATTGTTGAGAATATAATAAACAAAAAATCACGTGAACTGGTTGGTGCATTTCTTGATTTATGGTCGCTCATGATGTTTTGAAGTTTTCAAATCGTACTGACCTTCAGCTCATACAATTTTTAGAACTTCAAAACATCACTTGTGCCCATAAATCATGAAATGCACTCACAATCATGTGATTTCCTTATGTAAAATTTTGTGGTTTAAGACTGAAAAAAAAAAGGAATTAAGTTACTATAGTAGTACTTGTAGACAGACAAATATTCATCAGATGAATTCATTAAAACCTATCAATAAACTAACTCAGAACCAACTTGCTTGAACCAATTGCAACTTGTTTATAATAGTCTGATTATTTAACTGATTGTTAAGAACTAATTACTACAGATCAGAGATTTTGTTCAATTTCTCAAAATATATATTGTAGTTGACCGGGTAAGCTCCCATGTCTTAGCCTGGGCCAACCCCCGATTTTTTTTTAAGTCACATTTTTGGGCTATTTTGTAAACAAAATCTCTGTATTTTCAATGACTAAGCACACAAAGGCTTGGCGCATATCAAGGAACAAAATTGAGATAATTTAATCCTTCAAATAGAAGCGGAGCACAGTGATGTTGCAATCTTGATAGCAGTGAAGATGATCACATATTGTGGTGACAAAGTAGATTCTAGGCCCTCCTGGTTAACTCTAGCTGTGGTTAGTTCTGTGTCCTGCATCCACAAGTCCATCAAAATGGGCAGGTTTTACAACTAGTTTGGCATAGAAATTAAACTAGTTTCCTGAGGAAGGGATCATGATACATTATAATTTCATGAACCACAAAAAAAAAAATCCTTCTTCACGCTTCACACAACACAGAAATACGTATTCACATGTCATGAAAAAAGTTTTGGGGACCTTCCAATCTGTGTATGATTCGAAAGTGCCTTCTTGGTAAGTTATAAATCTCTAGGTTTTTATTGAAATGTCCAGACTTTTGGACCTTGGTGCCAAGGGGTTGAGAGAACTGGGAATGGGATGATTTTTTATTAGAGTTTTTATAGTGCAGTTAGTTTTATGTTTTTGCAAGGCAATTTCAGCAGGAAATTTTAATCATATGATTTTAGTATTGTATAACCAGTGTTGTAAAATGAAACCAGCATCTGGCATATTTCATCGGTTACTCTGAAAAAAGTGCAGGCTACTCTAGATTATTTTCTGCATGACAGCATGTGTCTGAGTATTACATCTGTAGAGTTTTATAGACATGAAAACAAACTTGAAAGGAAGTTATTTACAAATATTGTAGTTTAAAATGGATGAGATTCAAGTAAGTCACAATTGAGAACGTTAGGAATTATTCATGTCAGATCCTACATTGAAATTACTGCAGCATTAATTGTAGACTTGCAAAATAAATCATCATGCAAGTTCATGCATGTTACGGAAAAAAGAAAGTCACGGCGACCAACAGTGACAGAGGAAAAGGAACCAGGACTTTGCTAGATTTAAAGTTTGGTAATAGGAGGAAGTTTGATGAAGAACAAGATAAGAATAACTAGGCAGCGATAGGTGTATGACCCATTTTGTGGGGCCTTCCCTACCTTTGTGACAACTCTTAATCTTTTTGACAACTACTGTGGGCACTAACGAAAAGATACATCTCTAGAGCAAGATGGCAGGACAGGATTACTAATGAGGAGGTCAGAAGAAGATGTGTGGTTGAGAAACTTGAACACATATTAAGGAAAATGAGGTTGAGATGGTTTTCTCTTGTAAAACATAGGGATGAGAATAGCATACTTAGGAGAGTGATGGAGCTGGAAGTGGAAGGTAGAAGGCCAGTAGGTATGCCAGAGAAGACCTGGAGTAAATTAGTGGAAGAAGACATGAGGAAGCTAAACATCACAGAAGATATGGCAGAGGATAGAAAACAGTGGAAGTAACTCATATCACTTCCAACCCCAGGAATGGAAAACTAGGGATGATAAATGAAGATGATGATGATGATGATGATGATATAGAATAACTACACAGGTCTATCATAATTTTTTCAAACATCAGCTGATGCAGTAGCTAGAAAATCTGTATTAAGTATATTTGTTTTGAGATATGTATCAGTTCACGTTCAACAAATCAATATAAATAAATGACAATTATTTATTATTACAACTTTCTAGTGGGTATGTTCGTTGTAGTTGGTAGCCTTCTGACAACAAGGTTGCCAGTTGGATCTCCAGCTCTATCAAGATTTATATTATTTTATTGAATATTATTTTAAGTTCAACCTCTATTTATTTACCAAAAAATTTAAGTACCAGCATCTGCTAGTGCCCCATCCAGGGGGGGTCAAGACTCAGACTCCCATTCATTACAAAAACCAGAGATTAGCTTGGCTCCATGGGCCACTTGGCTTGTATTTAGGATTAATTTAGCTTAGCTAGTTGTTGTTACAGCTTTTAGTGACATTGTTCAAAATAACATGTATGGTGACTACATTTACTTTTAAATTGATCAACTTTCAGACTCATTATAAATAGATGATTAACACTCAACATATACTCAGGAAGTTCACCATTACAGTCTATTATTATACAGTAGTACACAAATTAATTCTTCATAATCATTCTTGCCTTAGGAAGCATACTTATTAAAGAGCCAAAAAACAATTGGAAGGGTTGGGCATCTGAATTTCGTGGAACTTCTGTAAGTATGAATGAATTATTAACAATTAATAAGCAACCGTCTGTGTGCAATCTGTGTGTGCTTTAAGTTCTGGACAGTGAATTCAGATTGCATATGAAAAGGGTTAGTGACTTTCAGTTTGTTGTTTGTTTACAAATAGAATCATTTGTTGGCGACACAATGAACTTGAAATTGTTAGTAATGAACTTGATTTTTCCCTTAGTCATTATTCAAATTTCTCATTCATTGTGTTGCTTGCACATGGGTGTATTTATGTAAACAAACCACTCACGTCAGTCATTAACCCTTAATTATTACAGTACAAAACACAGTGGTGTTAAAAAAATGTATTGTAAGAAACTGCTACCAAAAATATGACTAATATGGATGTCTCTTTTTTTTCTCTCACAAGTATTGATTGTCATTAACCTTTCATCACTCCAGTATTGATCCGGTTTTATCCTCGTAAACGAGGGATAAAACCAGATCAATACTGGATTTGACCCACTCTGCCAGCAATATCTCCCACTCTCACTCTCCATCTCACTCGATTCTTTGCATCCTCTTTCTTCAAACACGATGTGCACGTCCCCAGTTTGATCCTTGACCTTGGCAGGCATTAGTATATTTTATGCAATAAATTAAATGTTTTGTAGCAATGTCTGCTTCTTTGACGGCATCAGAATCTGGAACAAATACATTTTTATTGTGTTTCACTACCGTTTCAACATCACTCATTCAAATTTAGGTGGTGAAATTATGCTCCAGAGTCACATAACTAAAACAGTGAACAATAAATGGAATATTTAAAAGCAAAATGTTACAAATGAAAATTGTGTCTTACTCCATGAGAAGCCCGAGTTCATGCAGCTATGCGTCTTGTTTGTAATTTAATAATTAACTCACAGATGACGCTGATATTGACAATGGCTGTTGGAAAGGAGAACAATACACCAACATGCCACTGTTTGTACGATTGGTTCTTGCGAGAGAGTTTTAGTTAGCACTTGAGTTGTTCGCCAGATCTCTGATGACATTACATTTATTTTGTTTTAATCACAGGGAAATATAAAATCTTAAGAACGTTCTATGGCTGAATTTATTTTTAAAAACGCAAGCTTTCATTTGTCAGACTACAACCTTTGACAAGGAAAAATGCCAACAAGAACTACGTGTATAAAACGTTAAAAGGTGTGAAATAAGAATTAAAAACTAAGACAGAAATACAAAACAAAATTTAATGAATTACAATTCTAAAAACAGAAGTTAAAGCAAAATGATAAAATTAAACATAAATACAATGCCAGCAAAATTATTTACTTAAAAGAAGAGCATATTGTTTGGGCAAAGGTCTGGAGTTATCGTCTGCGTTTTCTGTTGCAGCAGTATTCCAAGAATTGAGAATTTTCCTTTGTCTAAAGATCCCTATTTGAGTCTTGGAATACTTTAAGCTTTATCAAAGTTGTCAGCTAGTAGGCATAAATCAAAATCGGTTTCTCTATCACAGTGCCACGTCACAACTCCAAAAAACTTCAACAGCTATGAAGAAGGGACTTCGCACTGCGCTCAAACTACATCACAAGTTGAAATGGCGGCGCGTGGAAAAATGAGAAACAAACAAAGGTATCCTGTGGATGGTATCCTGTGGATGGTATCCTGTGGATGTTATCCTGTGGATGGTATCCTGTGGATGGTATCCTGTGGATCCTCGGGGAGTGACCCCAACACCCTCGGCTTCATACGACAAACATGATTGGCTAAAATCACAAACGACTAAGAATTGAATCAATATTTCTCAGCGACTTTTAATCGATTAGATGAGCAGTGATATGATTTTCTATTGCTGTACTTTTACCCCCACAACCACTCCGATGCTCGTGGATTCTCCACTCGCAAAATTTGCTTGAGATGAGCAATATACAAAGGATAATTAAAGTCCCTATATCGCTTATTTTTTTATCATTTACATGAAAAATAGAACCCTTTAGTAATACTAAATTTCAAAAATTAAACAGTTTTTCGCGGTTCCTGCTGTTACGTTTTTTGAGTTTGGAAACGTGCAAATAAGACAGTTTTGAACAGCTGTCGTTCTTAACCGAGCATTCATTCCATTATGAGACCCTAGTGTGATGACGTAGGAGAAGGTACTTGTGCAGCTTCCGGCTGAATATTAACACTGGCAACACAACAATTTCTTCGTTTTCGGTTTAAAACACAGCGAAAAACAGAGAAATTCAGTTTCAAGTACTTTGTTTATCACGTTTTTCCTTGTAAAACACTAATGACAGCGAAGGACGTCTTACTGCTGCTACGTCACAGGTACCAGTCTCTGGTCGCTCAGTCAAAACTTAAATTCCTAACTGTTTTTTAATAAAAACGCATACTTAGATGTGGAAATTTTCTTTGGTTTTTCGAATTCCGAGTTCATAAATGACAATACTTTTAGTTTAAAAGATAAAAATAAGCGAAATAAGGATTTTAAATACGAGCTGTCAATATACACCCAAGTTTAGGAAAAGTAATAATTTAACCAGTAGAAGATTTCTTTAAGGATACCGGTTTTTCACAAGTTAAAAGTTATGCCATACCTCTTTTAACTGTTCCACAGTGCAGTTTGGAGGAGCGTTGAAAAAATGCAGCATCCTGGTTGGAGGCTGGTACCGGTTTTTTAAACTCTGGCCCTCAGGAAGATATTTAAATCGGTTATTCCGGTTGTCTGCAAAGTTCATGGCCGATGGCATCCCATCAGGCAACGCGGTCACTACGGACGAGTCCGCGATGAAAGGATGCTTGGAAAACCTAACCAAGAAGGAACAACTCCTTTACAATTTTTTTTTAAAAAAAATAATAGAAACGCACCGGCAGCTAGGTTCAAGGTGTTACATAAACAATCAAGGTTGATATTTTGATGATCATCGCAGTAAGTAGTTTAGGGAGCTGATGTTTCAAAGTTTTATGATGGGTCAACGTCCGGAAAGTCAGCTCCTGGCCATACTCTCAATTGCAGCGATGATCAAACAATTTAAACCTTTAATTTAAACAAAGTGCAACTTCTAGAACTACGGAAATATACATTTCATTTTTATTTTGAACTCGGTACTATCTGCACTTACATAATGTTGATTTTGCTATCAAAGATCACAGAACCACTGAGATTTCTGATGATCATTTCAGATGCAATCTTGTCTGACATTTGTACCATGGATGCGCCTGGTTTATTAGTGAGAAACTTTACCTGTAAAACAATGGGATCATTTTTTGTTAGAATGTTTAAGTAGACAATCAGAATGCAGAATTTGCGATAGTCCACTAGTGGAGTGATATTATTGATTATAGACCCCTAGTAGAGAAGGCAATTAGAATGCAGAATTTGCAATAGTCCACTAGTAGAGTGATATTATTGATTATAGACCCCAGTAGAGAAAGCAACCAAAATGCAGGACTTGCAATAGTCAACTAGTAGAGAGATACTATCGATAATCGTCCCCTAGTGGAGTAACTAGTGATAATGCAGGACTTGCAATAGTCAACTAGTAGAGAGATACTATCGATAATCGTCCCCTAGTGGAGTAACTAGTGATAAT
>JANCMA020211355.1:0-13169 GCA_024336925.2 Zoanthus solanderi | reverse complement strand
ATTAAAATCATTTTGGTTGATATAGGTTGTGGTTTGAATTTTTTGAAGACTCAGCCATAGGTATATAGATTTTTTCCACGGCCGTGCCGGGTATTGACAGATAGACCGAAATTACGTGATGGATTTTGACCAATTGCAGGCGCGGATTTTTTACAGTGAACGAAGGTTGCTTATTAAATTGTAATAGGTGATGGAAGCAATAAAAAAACTGAATAGTTGTAGTGCGTCTGAGTTTAGAATGATAGGTTGATCTCCATACGCCAGCGCGATAAAATAAGTAAGGATATACTAAACTGTAATACAAAGTAAGTAAAGAAGACTGATTTAAGCAATAACTTGACTTGTAAATTATACCATTTTAATTGATAAATATAAACAAATTATAACAATATTGTTTTGTTTGGAAATGAAAATTGCTCAACAGTTTTTCACTTTTTAAGACCAACAAACTAAAACCAGTTTTATAGGTTTGTGTCGGCAGAAAATTTAGAAAAACAGACCGAGCCTATTTTTGTACTCATAAATGGCGTGCATCCAGACAACCATTTGTTTACACTGTTCTCTCATTAACTATGATTGATTGTTATACGTGCTCCAATTTTTTAACAAGTTACTTAAACAAACGTACTCAATTTTAAAAATGCTTTGTGACATTGGTTCTCCATATATTTATAGTGGGTTTATAATATTAATTTGACAATTTAAAATACGTATCTGGCTCATTAAAGTTTTACTAGCCTGAGTATACTGACTTGACTAAAACGCAAACAGATTTTTCAAAACTGCATTTATAGACAAAAAATTGTCATCATTTTGCTTGCTTGACAAGATCTTAAGTTTCAAACTAAAATGTTATCTATCTTTGTTCATTCGCTATACCAGATACCGTTTGCAATGGGCAAATTGTGAACAATGATTTTAGCAATAATTCGGAAAGACACTATATTAACAAGGGCCAGACGATGAGTTTGAATCGGTGTCTAACGAATTACAGTCTTCCATATTGCCATATGTTTTTTTTACATCATCTTTGGCCTTTTTAGAGTTTCTTTCTTGTTCGTCGCTGCTGCGTCTGCGTCGTGGTGGAATATTTGTTTCGTCGCTAAAGGCTTTTTCATTGATTGTCCAGTAGCAGTTATACCACGGTGTTGTTGAGTGAGGCTTGGGAATTCGCACAAAACAGCTTCTCAAGGACAAAGTATGGCGAACGGCATTCTGTTGATTAATAGAAGCGCAAAAACTCCTGGTTACATTTTAATTGGTTTTTACTATCAGAAAGTTTCTTTCCGATACTTTTATTTTTTACTCGAAAAACCGGGTAACTGAGATTGTGATTCGGATCAGTTCGTCATTACCGGGCAATTTCGTTTTCAGGTTTTGTCCCCTAGCCGAATAAAAAAACCCTTAGAAGTAAGATACGTTTCCAGAAAGGGTTTGGGATAGAGAGGGCATAAGGGGGATGCGGGTTAGGGTTAGGGTTTGAGGGAAGGTTGAGGGAAAGAGGCCTTTTATTTATTAACTATACCGGAACTGCAGTCTCTTGATAGAATTTTATACCTATTTGATTCGATATAAGGCACATTTCCGAAATAGAATGTTGTATTTGGTGAACACTTTACGACCCAACTTAATATTTACTTTACTCAAAAGATTTCAAACTGGTTAACAGAGTAGGGAACGAAAGATAGATGCCTTCTAATTCTCTAAGATCTTCTCATACTCAAACACGTTGGTAAAAAAGTGAAAACATGAAAACAAACAATGTTTTGTTTTCTAGCCAAACATTTATAGTTTAACACTTCAAAGAGTGATTGCTCTCGAATGATTTCAAAGTTTCCCTATTACTATCTCTTAAAGTCTTTTTTTCATAAAACCGAAAACATTTGTTACAAAACCCAAAACCTACGTGTAAGTCAAATAGTTTGCTCCTTTTCTGGTTTTCTTTTGCAATTGATCAAAAATTATTAATTTTGAATTAGTTAAATATAAATTAAAAAATGTTTTTTATTGCGGCGTCGGCGAGTAGATAAATTTAATCGAACCTAGGTTATCGCCAAGAAAAAGCGTTTTAAGCGCTGCTTCGTCCGCGGACTCTTAAAACTTACAACTGTTAATTCTTTGGTAGTATTATACTGATAGAAAAATATGGAGTTTTGGTGTTGTTCTCACACTGTTAAATTATTATTGGTCGAGCCTCTCCATCGAAGTTGAAATTCCGGCTTAAGTCATCTTTTTTTAAAATAGCATTAAAACAAAGAAAGATAAATCCAGTTTAAAAAATTTATCCAGCCGCATAAGTCCCTATCTGATAATAACAATTTTAACTTTTTACTTTAAACGTATTGCGAAAATGAAGCATTATCTATGAGTGAATAGCATGTAATTAAGCTGAAATGCAAAGGCTTAGCTTTACTAGTGGGTCCCCGGAGAACAAGCAGAGATAATGAGTTCTAGATTAACAACATGGCAAGCATTACTGCTTTGTATTTTGGAAAACTGACATGAGGAACGATTTGTACCGTGATTATTATTGGAAGAAAACATTTCGTATTTTAGAGTAATATAAATACTGGTTTGAGTTTTTGAAAAGTCCAATTTCTTCGTTTACACACAGAAATGTTTGCCGTCATGCCTTTACATGAGGGCGGAAACGCTTAATACAAACTGCGTGACTACGTGTAGAAGCTTTGAAACGAGAAAGACAAAACTGTGATGCTTCTGACGTTAGTCTTTCGTCGGAGTTTTCTACAAGTGAGTCACGTTCCAAAATTTCTGAGACTCTTAAAAGTCTGTTGCATTGTTTTTGTTTACAATGCATCATCGTTAACATACAAAATGGTATTGTAAGTTAGAATTTATGAGTGTTTTTTCAAGTAGCAGATATATCTTTTAGATTCTTGTGATTCTAAATGTAGGCCCCAATTCGTTTGAGAATTTCAGGAGCATGAACTCTATGTATTAGAACAAACAATTTAATTTGATAAAAACAATTATACAGTTCTTCTCTCGAGAACGGAGTTTTGTTAAACAATCTAGTTCAGAGACATTTCGTTTCTTGTTTAACGGTCAAGTTTTGCCGTTTGTCTTTTGTATTCTTTGAACAACGCGTTCTTGGCTTACTGTTTTGGTCGTCCTGGGAAAAATTATTGATTAAAAACAATGAAACAATTGAGGAGAATTAATCACTGTTGATATTTGATCAGAATTTGGCTGTTTTAGCAAAGGAAGAAAAATTCTGTTTTAGGAAGAAAAATTCTTTACCGTCTTGAAAATAATAATATCGTTTATTAGGTTCAATAAATGTAAAGATTTAAACATAAATGTTTTTAACTTTGTTGATTGAAAAAAAGGTTTGCTAACTTTATTGATAGTGTAATGTTGTCTATTGTCCCAGTTTACAAATTCAGTCACGTTCTTACATTCCTTTACATGTTTATGGTTTACCGCTCTTCTTTCCCGATAATCTCTTAATGAGCCAAACGTTAATATTTTACCTTCATTATTGTGTTGACTTTTAAATTAATTTGAATTTCAGTAAAGCATTCCCATGGAGATAGTAAATTGTAAACTCATTCAAATTTTTTTTACATTCATCATTATTATTGTAATATAGAACAGTATCAGCGTAATACTTGTGGAATTGGGCTACAAGCATCAATTACAAGTATAGATTGCACATAGTCAGTAAATATGTGCTTCGTCACAGCACGAAAAAGGCAAAATTCTCGAGAGGTTTTACGTGAAAAAGAAAAGCACATGTTTTGTGATTCTAACTCAGGTTTTTAGAACTTCGTTGATCACCTAGCAGAAAGACTGAATATTTTATCATCATACTTCAAGTTCTTTCCCTTACCTGGCCTATATAAATTATTACATTCTGTTGGCATCAGTTGATACTATTCTTTTACATAGTTCTGAGTCAAGTTTGCACAATTTACTGATTGCTTTCTTGCTCAAGTTTCGAGATGACTAAAACATTTGGTTCTGTTCTTTTTTACCATAACTTCTGCGACTTGCACCGGAAACAAGAAAAATAAAAACTTGCTTTTGGATTGGTTATGGAACAAAATTAAGTTGTAAACTAATCGGCTTCTTTTCAACACACAAAGTGCATAAAGAAAATCCTAATTAAAATACAATTACATTCATTGCTTTATGCCCTCCTGATCGAAGTCTTTTCTCATCATGCTATTACCCAAGCAATATCATGACGCAGCATTAGCAAACGGTTAGATTTGAATTTTAGGACATGTAGTCTCAAGAAATAAACTATGAGAAAAGTGCTCAAAAAGATGTTTTCGAAAATGTTCCAAAATCCAGATATTTCAGTTAGCTACGATTTCGTTTGTCCTTACTACAAATTTTATACACAAAAAAACGTAAACATGTTTGTACCGGTTCCAAATGCCAGTTGTTCTTTATTCAATTGTAAAGTAAAATATAGGAAAAAACAATCTCATTTGCAATATTTTTTTCGCAGAAAACTCACGTTTCGAATTTTAACCTACTGAAATAAACACACACGTTGCTTTTAGTGCGTTGAAACTTTTAAAGAAAGGTTTATGGAATCAGTTTTTGAACGTAGTATTACATTATGTTCAACCTGATCCTGTTTAATGTTATGTGTCATTTAAATACTGATAGTGTTCTGAATGAAAAAACAAGAAAAATGAATAGATCCTAGTTTCAAGCGTCCTTCTTCAACTTATTGTTGACTTATTTGATAATCAACTAAAACGGGCAAACGAGTTTTTCTTGTTAGTTAAGTATTAACTTTGACCAGTTACAAGCACTTTTCAACTGAAGCATACATGCATAATAATTTTTGTTTTGTTTATCAATTTGGCAACAAGAGCTTTCAAGAGCTTTTTCACACAGATATAAAAGAAAGTTTTTGTGAAAAGTTCAAATATAAAAAATTCGAAAATTAAGAAGAACGCGAAGCTACAGTAACAATATCATATTAATACGTACTAAGGTTGCATTTCCAGTCGGACGTGATTATCTTACCTTCCATCCCTGGGACAACTCATACTTTTGACGTTGGTTAAAATAAGATATATTTTGTATCAACCAATCGTAAATCTGTGCAACGATCATTTTACGATCGGGTGCAGAGCTTATGGCCTCTGTGATGAGATCCGTATATGAGGGGCCATTCCATGCATTTACACGGCTATAGTTTCTTCGACCTTTCCGGCCTTCACGAGGTTTCTTCTGCATGACTTTAATGACCCTTTTTGGTTCTTTTTTCTCATTTGACTTAAGGATTGGTTGAACTACAAGTTTGTTTGTTGCTACGCCGGGATTTTCTTTGTAAATCCTTTCGCTTTGTTTTGATGTCTCGGCCTTATAATGACATGATTGAAACGTTAATCTTTTTTCTGCTTTTAACAATTTTATTACAGGTAAAGCTTGAGGGTTTTCTTGGCAATTTTTCTTCTTAAGCGGATATTTATTTGTGGCTTGCACCTCAATAGTGGAAGAACATCGGGCTGTTTCTTGAAATGCACGATGTTCGTTGGAATCAGCGATACGGGGAGAGTTATCTAAGAGCTGCTCCGGACATGACTGTTTTGCTGCATCCATTTTTACAGTAGTACATTTCAAGGGGCTTTCATTGCATAATAATACGCTTGAAGCAAGCCTTGTATCATCTGAAACATGAGGCCGGGAGTTCTTGCTTTTTGTGATCAGTACAGAGTCCTTTTTAAGTCTTCTTAAAACTACATTTTGCGTAGTTTCCAAACTGCGCCTCTCGAATGTGTCAGAATCTTTCACACTTTTTACATGCTCTTCGTTTTTAAAAACATGGCTGTTTCTATCCTCTGAGTTTGAGTCGCAAATATTTCTCTTAATACGTTTATCTACCGGCTCATGATCTGAAGGAATAACATCGGTACGTTTGATAACTGAGACCTGTTGTGACTTGGTGGGTAACTTCTGATGGCTCTCGAAGTTAGGAAAGGCCATAATATGTTGGCTACTAGCTATTATTTGGTTCCCGGTCACTTTGGTAGGCAACAAACGCAGTAAGAAACTTCCATCTTTCTGCGCGCCTTCCTCTAGCCAACAAACACCTGAAAAAGGTCATGGTTTATGATGTTAAGCTTTCATCTGCAAACTAATCGATGCTTTAGTAACAAGTTACATTCCATCAAACAACAGTGTTATTGCACTTTTCACTTTGATGGTTGCTTTACGCACCTGAAATGTCCATTTGAGAATCGGGAAAGTAAATTTTTGTTCTCACCGGTTCTAAGAAAGTCTTTTCGCAACAAGGGATTGACGGATAGCGATAACAACAGCTACAATGCATGACTGCGCAATCACTCATATAACACGGACTTAGAAGCGCGAATTGTTATGAATAAGTGCGTTCTGTCCCAAGCCTTCTCGAGCTTAGTGCGCTAAAAATGTTTTTTGCTTTTACGGGCTGGGACTGACGAGCAATAGATTTTGTTCTAAAAAAACGTAGACTAGATCAAATATGCCGGCGCCTGTTTAAGTAATACTTGGGTTATCTAACAACAACAACATAAATTTATTACTTTTTGATATATAATATATTGTTTACAATAAAATAGATTGAAACTAAGTCAAGGCAATTGTTACTCAAAAAAAGCAGAGCTAATCTAACTGAGTAACATTCATATTTGACCATAATTTATCATAGAAAGGAACAAACGAAAAAACTGAGTTTTCAAATATGTATTGATATATAAAAAAGTAAATAAAGAATTTTACAAAAATTCAGAAATATAGTTATAGGTATACCTTTAAGTTTTATATTATTGAACATCTAAACCATTGCAACAGAAACATTGCAATAATTTAGATTTGAATAGACAGTTATAGGTTATAAGACTATATAAGACTGGATTTGAGCTGGCTCTTGAATTGTTTAATTGATCAAGATTTTAAGTTTTCCTCTAAATTATTCCATATTGAAGCTCATGCATAATGAATACTAAATTTTACCATAATTAGTTCTGATTTTATTACTCGTGGTACCACGAGTCAACGTTTGGGTTCCATTTCTTTTTTATCTTTTGTTTTTTTTTTCATGTCGCGATTAGCGATTCGGTCCAGTGACTGCCATATTTGGGATTTGTCCCCGGTCCCACGCGTACCACGAGTAAAGGCTTCATGAGCCTCTTGTTTTTACCAAAAATGATTGGTTTGAAATACTACAAAAATAATATCAGTACGAGCTTGATTGTAAATGCCTTGGTAGCAAAAAGTTTCACAGATTTTATTATCTTTTGTTTATCAGAAGACAGTATTATTTAAGCTTGGTGCAGTTAGCAAAAGTTCTGCTTTGCCTTCTTAGAATTAGGCACTTGCTTAGATAAGCAATCTTGGATGGTTTCCTAAATCCAGAGAAAATTATGTTACTTGGACTCAGTCATAAGTTGTGCAAATCAATCAACCTTCTTAAAAGGACTAACTTTTCACACTAACTTCTTACCTTTATCTCCCCAGTCTTGGTTCCAAGAATTTGCGACAAGCCTAAAGAAATCAAAAATACACTAACTTAGCCACCTGGTTAACCTAGTTGGTAAGGTGAAGTAAAAGTGCAATGCATCTGGGATGTGGCTTTAAAGATCAATGTTAACTATAGATAGCACAAACGTGCTTGGAGCTAACTTGTAGGCACAATAAGAGCCACTATGGCCACATTGGTAAGGAATAAGGGTAACATGTAGGAAACAAGTGTAGGTTCATCACTGGTAAAGTAAGAATGTGACATATCATCAGACAAACTTTTAGTGCTAGCATTGGAGCAAAAATAAAGAGAGCTGGTCAGGGCATGACATGACGGATGATGACTGCTAATCAAATGACACATCCTGCCTTTTTTGTGTTTCGCTTTAGCAAGTGCCAAAAATTTTTGCAGAAAATTTGCTATTTTGTTCAATATTTGACCATTTGCGGTTGCCTGAGCTCATCATAAAGGGTGCAGATAGCTTAAACCTTGTCCGTGACGAAGAACTGTTCATTGGTACTGTGAATGAGATAGAAAATGTTGGTTTTGCTTAACCGCTAACAACAATTCTGCCCATTCTTGGACAAGGGGCCCTCAAGCAGGTGTGTCAAGTCTCATCAGGTCACCTGTACAATTTATGTAAGACTCATTGAAAGATAAAAGCAATCAGCTGCAAATTTTGTCAAAATGTAGACCTGCTCTGAGACTTATAAAATGTATGGAATAGGACTTTCACGCACATCTTTTTAAACTCAAAAAGTTGCTAAAATTTTGCGAAAAACCCAAAAAAATTTAATTAACTAAAACTTTAAAAGTTGCTACCTTAAGAGGCTTAATATATCACTATATTATATGTCATAGACCTTTATTGCAAATGATTTATAAAATGAAACTGGCTTCTAAGTACTTTATTTTGATGAATTGGCGTGCCTCACAAACTGGAGTCTTTTGGACAACAGCCTTCTTGGTATTTGCTGCAGCATGATTTATGGCATCACAATCAGTTTTTTAAAAGCTTTATCACTGTTGAATGTGGTCTCTGTTTATTTGTCAAAATTATGTTTACTCGTTAGAATACTTCATTAGAAAATACTGTACTTCTATTAGTAAGTACTTATATGTTAAACATGAAGGTTGTATTAAATTACACATACTGTACAATTTTTTTATGTTTCGAGTTATTTAGAATATCTCAAAAAAAAAAGCAAATTTTTCAAACTTTGGTGGCAACTTTTTCAAACTTTGAGCAACTTAAGACCAACTTTTGGGAGTTATGTCAAACAACTTTGCTGAATGTACTAGCACAATCTACTCAGGGTTATCGTGGAGGAAGGGGGGTCATCAAAGTTTTGCTTTTCAATTTGGAGGGGCCATTAAGTTAGTTGCTGCCTATGAAGGGGGTCATGCAGAAATTGAAAGGAGTACTGTATAAAACACCGACCCCCCAAGCCACAAAATTAATAATGAACACTCGCCTAGGCCTTCAAAGGTAACAAGGCAGTTTTACCTATATATACTAGCATACAACAAGGTAGACTCAGTGTTTAAAGTTTGTGGCTGCTGTGTTAGACTGATTGATGATCGTGCATCCTGTATTGCATCTTTGAGCAAGATACTTTACACAGTCAATTACTTATTCCTAATAATTTTATTTAAAGTTCAAAACCCTAACAAGACCATAGTGTTGCATCCTTTAATCAAGACACCTCGATTTGTTCTTGTTGATTCATCTGTATAAGTACAGTATAAGCTTCCTGTAATAAGTCATGACCAATCCAGGAAGAGAAAGACACATTTATTCCCTGGTTAAGTACAAAAAAATCGTTGGCTCCAAGGGTTAATTGACTTGTTAAAGTTAGAATGAGTGGCTCAACTCACCAGTAAGGCGTGCCATTCTCAGTTCCCCATCCCAAAATCTTGATAGCATGGCCACCCAATGCACCTCCAGACACATGTTGATAAACCCCTGAATTGTGACGAAAAGCTGGTGTTAATCTACTTGTCAACATAAGCTATGAATGGCTAACATGGCTCATTTCTATCAGTCAAATAATAAAACTTTTTAACTGACAGCAAAGGAATTATACTTAAACAAGCTGAATGGGAGAAAGTTCTAAACATCCAAGTCCAACAATGACTTTTTGACAACATTATGAAAAATATTAAAGTTATAACAACTTATTGCATGACTACATATATGGTTGGCTTTTATGTAAGAATTACAAGTGGTCCTTGATTAACAAAAAGACACCTGACACTTTTTGCTATGCACCAAATGGAAAAACTTTGGCACGAAAAATAAATACATTTCCCACAAATTAAGGATGAAAGGAAAAAATGTTTTGCTTCATATCTCTCGTCATCATTCACATTTAAAATGTCTATATTTTGCCATGCTTGCATGGGTTAGATGAGTTTCTTAATAGCTATCTTTCACTCAGTTTAATTTTGTGCCAAATCACAATCAATCTTAAGAGATCTTAAATTACTATCCAAAACTTGGTACCAAGTCTTTCAAGGTCTACTCTTTCTTTGTTGCCCCTCAACAATTATATTTCTGCATTTCTTCACCACACTATCAGCACTACATCTCTCTACATGGCCAAACCACCTCATGTTAGTTTTAAAGAAATCAAGAATGATGAAGTTTTATTGTAAAATTCAGAAATTGAAAATGAAAAAAATTAAAAAAAAATTATTTTGCAAATCTTAAGGAATAATTTTCCCTAACAGCTCAATCTTTAAAAGAGTTGTAAATATAATTTATATGATATAATAATGTTTGTACCTGATCTATAGGTGGGGAAGTCGGCATAGACTGTGAAGGCACCCTCAACTGGACCATTATTCATAATCTCCTTTTGAATCTCTTTTACAGCACTTCGCACCGAGTAAGCAGATACACCAAAATGTTTGTCCTCCTTGTAAGTGATGTTGTATCCTTAAATTTAAGAAAATACAAAGTTTCTTCGTATGTTGTATAAAACTAAAATATTAGTTTAAATAAGTATAAAAAATTTACTTATTAAGTGAACAGACTCTCGGTGAGTGCAAAACTGATGGAGAAAAAGAGGACAGAGTCTGACCTATAATGGAAATGTTGGGGTTGAAGGAAACAGTGGTTCAGATGGCAAAGGTGAATGGAGTGAGATGTTACGGGCATGTGTTGAGGAGGGATAATGGGCATGTTTTGAGAAAAGCATTGGAGTTTGAAGTGAAGGGCAATAAGAAATGAGGACGACCAAAGAACACATGGAAGGCGCAAGTGGAGAAGGAGAGCAAGAGTGTTGGTTTGGAGACAGAGGATGCCTTGAATTGAGCGAGATAGAGAGTGGGAGTTGAAGAATTTGCTTTCTAGTTGGTTAAATCGAGCCACCCCCATTTACGGAAATAAAATCGAATCAAAAATTGGATTTAAATGGGATTGATGCATGGCTTAGACAATTTATCTTCCAGGTCACTTTAAAATCCCTCAGTTGTTAAGGATTCCACGTGTAGGAAGCAAACCATGGTTAATTTGCACATGAGATCACAGTGGACAAAACCCATTCAAGTTTTTGAGTCAAGGATTTGAATCCAGGTCATCCACCAACTCTGCCTACTGAGTTTTGCTGCCTCCTAGGAACCAAAACAGCACTTTCTCCTAACTTTCATCATGATCATGATCATCATCATAACCATCACCATCGCCACCATCACCTTCTCCTTCTCCTTCGTTCAACGTCCCTTGTTTCCCACTCCTGGGGTTGAACATGACATGAATTGCCTCTACTGTTGTCTATCCTTTGCCATATCTTCTGTGATGTTTAACTTCCTCATGTTTTTTTCCACTACCTTGCTTGAGGTCTTTTTTGACCTGCCCACTGGCCTCCTACCTTCCACCTCCAGCTCCAACACTCTCCTAAGTATATTTGTAGAGAAAATAACGAAGCAACGATTGCCCTAAATACAGGCTTTATTCAGCTGAATATAACATGGCGGCCAGACTAAACCACTGGCTGCATTGCAGGCTCACATACAGGTAACTCAAAAAGAAATGTAAACAAACAAGTAAACTAATGTTCTAATGTGTGTTCTGAGAGGCAAAATAGATATTACAATATTATTGTCATCCCTACGTTTTACATCACTGACCAAACCATCTCAACCTTATTTTCCTTAAGCTATGTTCAAGATTCTCCACCCTATATCTTTTTCTTTCATTTTCATTAGTAATCCAGTCCTGCCATCGCCTACTCTTGAATGTATCTAAACACTTTTACCATAATCTTCATCATCTTTACTATTCTTCAACATAATCTCTATCTCCCTCACATCATTAAACAACTAATATCATGTTCATTATCATCACATTTATAATAAAAAAATCATTATCATTAATAATCTTTATCATCACCAATCATCAACCAAGCTTTAGCACCTCTATTATCATCTTCACCACATTATTTTGGCAATCATCACCACAACCAGTACTGTATATTTAATAATTTTTATTACAGTTTAGCTGTAATGTAAAGTTGTCACAATCAATGAGACAAGACTAGGAATTACATACCAGGCTCACACTTGTGAACACATCTTGGTGTTGGCATAATATGTGTACAAGGTTTAAGTTTCCCCTTGACATGGTGATCACATGCTGGTATCTTGTATGGCTGACATCCTTGGTGTGAATTATACTGTCCTCCAGTTACAATGCCTACATTGTTCCAGAACCGCCAGGAGGAAGCGAGAAACCCACCATTGCATCTGAAAAGCAACAGTTTCAAAACCCTTTTCAATAGTTAATACAACAAAAACTTTGGGGAGTCAGGTTGGTGTAGTAGTCAGTTGGCCTCCCACCTCTATGACCTGTGATCGAGTCCTGGGCTTTGTACATGGGCTGAAATTTGTCTTATACGGTCTATCTCAATCTTACACAGAGGGTTTTTCTCCAGGTACTCCAGTTTTCCCATCCCTCTGCAAATTTGACTTCCACACCAAGATCTGAGCTATTGAGGGATTAAACATTAGCCTCTGGCTAGGAAGAATGAGCAACCACTTCCTTTACAACTGACATTCAATTAAAAATTCATAATGTGTAAGAAGTTGATTTCTACCCTGTTTCAGGGCAATTCAACTCTGATAAAAAGCAAGTTCTTGTAATATGAACATGAAAACATCTCAAGCTAGAATTGTCTAAATCAATAGTTTTAAACAAAACTTTGACAATAATAAAATAAATATTGGCACATGGGTTATGTGTAAACAGTTTTCAAGTTATGTAATTTATTTCATCAATAACTGAAAAGGTTTGTACATTAACTAGATTCAATCTATCTAGTTAAGAAGCTAGGAAAAGATCTGTCTATTATATCTTGTTTGGATTTTTGAAAAACAATATTAACAAATATGTCAGTGGACTGAGGCTAAATCTCAAAAAATGTGAGCTCCTTACACATCTTACAAAGATAATTATTAAAAATATATAAGGCTGAAATTATTAAAAAGTTATAAAATCACAAACGTTTTCGATCAACTTGATCATCTTCAGGTTATGAAACGCGGGTAAAATGTTTTCGTTTAAAAGGAATGTGAAACAAAGAGTCATAGTTAAGTAATTCCCCTGGGGAACAGGCAGAGTTCAAAGGACTTGATTTGTTTGTTAAGAGTAGGTTTTAAATTAGCAATGTAAATTGCT
>JANCMA020211249.1:0-13170 GCA_024336925.2 Zoanthus solanderi | reverse complement strand
ATTTAATTGTTTTATTTTGCCTGACCACCCCAGCTAAAAATCCTCCATGGGAGGGGTAGCTGTATTGGAAAATAAATAAATAAATATAAACCTTATGTCTCTTACAGAGCACCCAGCTGCTTTTGCAGTCAATGCATTTCACCTATCGTGGACCCAGTACTCATTTTATACTTTTCCACCCTTTAGTCTCATCACCAGGGTTCTAATTAAAATACAGAAAGAGAAAGCAACAGGCTTCTTCGTAGTTCCCAAATGGCCAACACAGCCCTGGTGGCCAAAACTGATGCAAAGCGTCGTAAAGATATCGAGAAACTAAAACCTGAATTAGAGAATCTATGGTTAGAAATTGAGGGAAAGAATAAACACAGTAAGCTACTACTTGGTGTAATATATCGATCAACACGAATTCTATCCGCTCAAGCATGGTTTAATAACATTAAATCGCTATTAAGTCATTTGAGTGTCAATTGGGATGGTCTACTTATTTTGACTTGAGACATGAATATCGATCTCCTGCAAGAGAAAAACACATTTGTAAGGCAGTATAATGAACTCTTGCAATATCTTAATCTCCACCAGCATGTTAAGAAACCGACAAGGGTAACTAACGTTTCTGCAACATTAATTGATCACATTGTCTCCAATTATCCAAATCGTATAACACACACCGTGTTTTACCGTTTGCCCTTGTTAGTGACCATGATGGACCTTATGCTTGTATAAATGTCCGTGCAGAACGCTTTCAACCACGTTTTAAATATATCAGAAATGAGAAAACCTTGATCCTGTCGCTTTTCAAAATGATTTTTCTACATTGCCTTTAAGTCTGATCTATTCCTATGATGATCCAAATGAACAATTAAACGTTCTTGAAAAGCTGTTTAATGAATGCCTGGAAAGACATGATCCCATGAAAAGGGTTAAAGTGACAAGGCCACCTGCTCCATGGCTAACAACTGAGGCTTTTCAATCACTCTTAGCCGAGAGAGATCGTTGCGAAAAAAAAGCTCATTCACCTCATTCTACTTCATATGACTGGGCTGCTTTTCGAAGCATAAGAAACAGTGTTAAGGTTAAAATTCGTGAAACGAAGAAAAACTTTGTCAAGAAAGCACTATCCTCTACCAAATCAAACGAGATCTGGCGTATTAGTCATAGAATTTTAAAACCCTGTTCAAAACCTCTTTGTTTTGATCCTGATAGTATCAATGAATATTTCATCAATATAGGCCACCGAGTAGTGGGTTCGGTCTCTAACTCTGCTGAAGATCTACTAAACTATATTGACACACTGACGATTAACAGCAAAGAAGACGGGTTTCGTCTTCGAAACGTCAGCTCTGACGAAGTTTATCTTGTAATAAAGAACTTACGGTCAGACTGTTCTACAGTCCTGACCACATAAAATCTCTGTCAAATACATTAAACTGGTTGGTGACACCTTAGCAGGTCCTCTGACAAAGATAATTAACAGCAGTATAGATTTAATGTTCCCTGAAGCTTGGATAGTATCCAGAATTTCTCCGATTCCGAAAAACGAAACACCAATGAAAAATGAGGATTTACGACCTATAGCAATGCTTCCGGTTCTCTCAAAGATCTATGAAAAAATTGTGGCCATTCAAATGGTCCACTTTCTTGAAACGATAAAATCTTGGATGAGAAAATCTTTGGATACCGCAAAGGACACTCTTCAATGACAGCTGTTCTCAAAATTCGTGATATTATCCGTGCTATGAAGAAGGGAGAAAAGACACTCATGGTAATGGCAGATTATTCAAAGGCATTTGACACTGTAAATTTTAAGACTGTGCTTCGCAAAATGCATCATCTTGGGTTCTCAAATAATTTTATGAAATGGAAAGCTAATTACTTATCCAATCGTAGACAATTTATCCAAATTGATGACCATCAGTCAAAACCTGCTGTTACCCATTTCGGTGTTCCACAAGGCTCCATACTAGGACCGATAATATTTAATATATATGTTTCCGATCTTAAAAAATCCATTAATTCCAATATATCTTGTATACAGTATGCTGACGACACAAGCCTGTACTCACATTGTTATGTGAATAATCTTCCAGATTATCTATCTTTAATATCGACCAATCTGGTGAATTTAAATGCTTGGTCATCACAATCAAATCTCGCTCTAAACCCAAAGAAAACAGAGGCAATGTTTTCTACTTCCCAACTGGCCAGTGTTCATTCCCTTGGAGAACTAAATTTGAGTTTAGATATATCTGGTAATATGTTGAAAAGAGTGGATTCGAAAAAACTGCTCAGAGTACATTTCCATGAACACTTAAAATGGAATGAACATGTAAAATGATATTATATGTCCGCCTGGAAGTAGTGAAACGAATGAGAGATTTACGATCAAGTGACTCAACTAACTTAACTGCCTTGTGTTAAGGGAGCTTTTCAGGACTCATCTTCAAAATATTTTAATAAACTTCCGAACAATATTAAAAATTGCGAAACTCTTGTTAGTTTTAGCAAACAATCGAAGAATTATCTTATGAACGTAGCTAAGGAACGATTGGAATAACTTGTTTTACCTTTGTTAATTGCAGTATAGTTTTAGTTTTATAATAATTATTTGTAGTTTTATATTTATATGTTTATATATTTATATTTATATTTTTACATAAAATGTTCGTAGTATATTAAAATTAATGAAGCATTTAACAGGGAAGAGCCACTTCTATTGGATCTGTATGGTGGCCCATTGACGCCATAGCAATTTTCTAATATTTTATGATATTTATATGTTTTAGTTGCATTTTTTTTTTTCACTTTAATTTTGTTTTAAAAAAGTATTCATTTAAGTATTAGTTGACTTTTTTTCACTCGATATGACTTCACTTCACTTCACTTTTTTTCTTTAGCTTTGTGAAAACTAATCTAAGTCAAACTAAAATGAAACTAAATCAAACTAAATTGAACTGAAAATCCCCCACGCGGCCCATCGACGCCATAGCCCACAATGCAATGGGACTTTGATCTGAGTCGGCATTGCAGTCGAACACAAAACACAGGCCAGCGGTGACATTCAATAATGGCGTATCGAATAAGGAATCCAGAATGGGAGCAGGATGATTCTTTAAAAGATGACCTAGCTTCGTACGTGAAACAGAATTTAAAACAGAAAGAAATCCTCGACCTAGTGAAAAAGAAGTATCCTGAGTATGCCTGGAGTTTAAGATCATTGTCAAGACGGCTGCAGCACTTCAGGATAAAATATGTCGACTATGACATCAGTATTTCTACTGTGAAGGAAGCCGTGAGTAAAGAAATGGAAGGTCCTGGCAGGCTGTTAGGTTACAGGACATTGCACAAGAAAATACGAGATATGCATGGATTGAACGTGCCTAGGAACGTGGTATATGACGTTTTAACAGAAGTTAACCCAGAGGTAAAACTCTATATCTAGCATTGCTCTACGATTAGGTATTATTCATTAGCAAACGTCTCTGGCCTGGGGTCAAAATTAAGTGTATTTCTAGGGAAGGGGGTGGAAAAAGTTGCCCATCTCGTTTTCTTGTAAAAACTTGTAATTGTTGAAAAAATAAGAGTTTTTTCATAGTTTGTAGTTCATTGCCTTAAACCAGAAGGAGTACACAAATTAGTCAAGAAATTTGAAGGCTTTTTTTAGTATTTCAAGCAACATTATCAAATAAAAGATTTGTCATTTGAGGTGTGAATTCATTTTGCTTCAACTCTTTTTTCTCTCTCCAAATCATTGACAAGCTTCCACAATTAAATCACACACAGGATGGTCCTGGGGTTTAGGGAATTTTCATCCATTTTTTATTGCCCAGCCAGGGAGCATTTTTACATTGTTGCCATGCTGGGACTGGGAAATTTTCATTTCCTTGTAAGAAAATGACAAAATCCCAGGGGCAAGCACAGAATGGGGATGGCCACTCCTGGAATTGACCAATGCATCAACCTACTTGGCCTTTCCAGCACAGGCAGTGGAAACCAGGGAGCATTGACCCACAATAAAATAGATACTGATACTTTAGGAAAACTTCACAGTCAAATGTCACATTCCAATGACTTACAGTAGTACCAGTGTTTGATTACATTTCTGGCAATCTTGATACCTGAAATTTCAAAAGTTTTGTTTTGGGAAGAACAGAAACAACAAATTACAACAATTTGGTATTCTACTCAAACAATGAAGTTGCATGTCCAAGTTCCTTACAATTTCCTGCCATAATGTTTTACATTCAGATTTAGTGATTTTTAGTTTAATTCTGCAGTCTTGAGAAACTTGTTTTTTATAGGGTCTGGAAGAAAGGGGTGGTGTTGGAAAACCCAAAAGACCTCCAAGAACAGGGAAATTCCATTCAGAAGTAAGTGTTTAAATGAACACAGTAGTTTGAGATCTCACAAAATTCTTATAACAACAGGAAATATGGCCAGTCCTGTTGCTTAGATTAATATTACTTAAATTAATACCAGTTAGTGACTTAGCTGTTAACAGTGCTTTTGTGTGGAACCTTTTGTTCTGACATTCCTACAGTAAGAGTAATAATAATAGTAGCAGGAGATTCAAGTTTGTTTTATTATTAATATCTTTTGTGGGGATGAATAAAAGTTTTATTAGTTTGACAAAAGCCTGGTGGGTGAAATGATTCGTTTACAGTAACTATAGATATTAAATAATTTCAGTCTTTAGTTTTTGATTCCCAATAAAGATAACTCTAGTAACTAGTTTGGGTGCAATCTAAAGCATAGCACTTGCACTACATCAACACAGGGAGCTCAGTTTTGATAAAACAGAACTAAACCAGTATTTGACTTGCTTGCTATCCCATTGAAAAGTGATTAACTCAAGAGTTCATACCTCTTTCCAGTTAAGGCCACTCTCTACCCTAAATTTTGGTGGATAGTGAAGAAGTTGAGGGAAGTATTTGAGTAAGAAGAGTTTTGAGTGCAATTGCCAAACCATCCCTCTAAGACATGCGAAAGTGCAACCTTCGTTAGGGGACGGTTTGGCGATTTTCTATCAAATATTAACTACAAAATTAATTTTCAAACTTCATTAGAATTCCCCCCAACTCAAATTTCACTTAAAAAAACACACTTACAAAACCTATCTCCTCCCATAAATCTCATCCAAAAAATCTCAAAATATTCAAGAGGATTGCATTCCTTTGCTCATTGTGCCCTATTTATTATTTTATAACAAATTAATCCTTTACAATGAAAGGAATCTACCTAGACAAGAATACAAACAATACCATCAGCAACATGCTAATTGGCAGACAAGTTTTATTAAAAGTGACAGCTGCCATGCAAACATCTCATTAGCCAAATTCCCTCTGTCTGATGTACATGCCAGATTTGTTTGGAGCTAAAAAGTTATGGAAAATTTTCATTTATCTCTTCCTGTAGGGATCTGACCACACCCTTTCTCTAGATGGCCACGACAAGTTATGTGGATTTCAAAAGTCAATGTTCCCTTTGTGTATATATGGAGCACAAGACACTTTTAGTGGAAGAATTAATTTTCTCCGCATATGGACATCAAACAACAGTCCAGAAGTCATTGGAAGATTTTACATGGATTACTTGTTTGAGAGCAGAGGTATGTAGATAATTTATATTCATGCTTTTTAAGCAGTTGCACACACCACTGTCTTATGGGGTTTTTTGCAATGACAGTGAAGGAGCATCAAGTCATAGTAACATGCTGGGTCCTACTGGGATGCCTGGTGTTTGCTAAAATTAATTTGCGATCACAATTAATTATTCCCAGGGGTGGGGCATGCTGCCCTAATGGAGAAAATGTTTAAGTTTTACATTCTGAAAAGCACCAGAAATGCATAACAAATAGGATTTTATTTATGTTGTATTTTCAGTGCTGCCTTCAAGATTGCGGGTCGATAAAGGGACAGAAACTGGCATTATGGCTACTATGCACTGCTGTTTAAGAGAACAGCATGGTGATCTGGAGGATCCTACTGATTCTATCCTCTATGGGCCCTCTACACAGAACAAGATTGAAAGATTCTGGCGAGATCTTCTTGAGAGGATGGAATTGTATTTCAAGAGTCAATTGTCAACTTTACTAGAAGATGGACATTATGACCCAACCGATGAAACAGAACAGTAGGTTTAAAATAATAAATACCCAGTGGTGTAGTTAAGAACCAAGTTTTTGCACAGAATGTATGGACCATATATAATATTTGGTTTCTTATCCTTTTCCTACTTAAAACATAAGATTATATTATTTTTATGTATGGCTATGCAGCAGTTTAGAGCACCTATTTTAACTAACCTTGCATCCTGGACAACCAGAATATCCATACATTCTCTATGTTCAGCCCTCACACTTTTTTGGTACAGTTTTCCTCCAAGGTTCCCTATTTTTAAATGTGGTCCATAATAATAAGACTGGGAGGAGTTGATGTTGTCATTCGTCATTAATTTCACTCTTAAAATTAGCCCAGTAGTGAGATTAGTTGTTCATGGCCCTCCAGTGTCAATAATAACTAAACAGGTCAATTGTTTATTTTCAGGAAAATGCTTGCATTTGTTTATATACCCGTCATACAGAGGGAACTTGATAACTTTAGATCTATCTGGAACAACCGGCGAATTAGGAAGCAGAGGAATAAAGAGCTTCCCACAGGGGTCCCAGAACACATTTACAGCTGCCCTGAAAAGTATGGTGCTAAAAAGTGTGGATTTCCTGTGGCAGAAGAGCAGCTCAGCGAGGTGGCAGACCAGTCTGGTGTACTTGACACCACTGATGAATATTTAGATGATGCTTTTAGACAGGAATGTCAAAGACACATAGAGGATACCAATGAAATAGAACCAGCACAAGCAGATAATGCATACTTGTACTTGAGGGACAACTTTGATTCAAACAGGCTACTTTAGAGAATTACTTTACTTTGCTGTAATGTAAATGCTGCATTTGAATTTGGATTGTGACAATATTGCTGGTCCACGATGGAAAGTAACACTAAATCTGAATTTCCCCACCCCCTTTTGAGGACCCCTTGTGCCAGTTACCTGCCCTAGAAATTTATTGCTGCACCAGTTGATTTCGTAACCATCCTTGAATTCATATTTACTCATCCTTGAATTTCATATTTTTGTACAGCCCTTTCTGGACCCACCCTTGCATTTCAAAGGTTTTTAACATGGTGACTGTGTGGATTTTAAATGCAACTGCTCAATCAGAAACAGTAATGCCAACATCATGGTCTAATAATATTCCCATGCCCTAATGAGAAGTCCATAATGTGTATATGACAGAATTTTTTTATTCTTATTTTATTAGCCCATAGTGTTAAAAAAGGGTTTTAAAGTTATTAGCTCCAAAAATCATCTGAAACCCTTTTTTTTTGCCTTAAATACTCGAAATTTTGGCTTAAAAATTGTACCATAAATCATGCGGCCAAAAGGTCAGGATTTATGCTTGTGACATCAGTTGATTTGGAAAACCAGAAACACTGTCTACAGAACTAGAAATCTCGCTGTAATCAGATTCAGTTGACATTTTTAAAATTAAAGAAGTGTATTTAAATGCAACTGACATCATGACCCAAAATTTTGCCCCAGTCCCTGGTACAATTTTTTAAGTAATTTTTTTTTCCATCATTTCAAACTGGTTTTCCTTTTTTGTGTACATGAATGAACAATAAAAGAAAGAAAACAGCTGTCAATACCATATACTTTAATGGTAACACACCATGCCAAACTATTCATTAGCAAATGCTGATTAAAATTTTAAATTACACTGGGTATTGAAGATCCCTCTTAAAAAGATCCTTGTCTCCTGGAATTTCCACTCATGAATAAGACCCTCTCTTGTGGAATTCCTAGAAGAAACTGCCCCCTCCCTTGGAAAATTTTGCTCACTTCCTCAACCCCCCTTTTGTGGTCTAAAAATGCAATCAGCCAATGTTTGAGCAACTCAATAGCTCATAATACTTTCCAAAGATATTTTTCCATGCATCAAAATTTAAAACAACAAATTTTTTTACAACTAAAACCATTTGTGTCTCTTTATTTATTCTACTAGCTTGTAAAAACTTTAAAAAATATATTTCCAAAACATCATAACAGAAAAAAATTATCAAAACATTTTTATCATTACTTTCATATTAACTAGGCTGCTATGGCTAATCTCAGTCCTTCCACAGACTAGGCAATTCAGTTTTTTATAACTTAAACTTTAACAATAACAAAAAATTCAAAAACTACAAACATTTTAAATTTTAGCTTAGCTCTGCAAAAACTGAAAAATATTCATTAGAACTCCTCCAAGCCCTTCAGACTACAAAAACTGCAAATTATGCAAAATTTTAAAGAAATAATATAAAAGAAAGCAAACCTCTGCAAAAATTACAATTTGAAATTTTAGCAAAAAAAATGTGAAGTATTCAAATTAAAACCTATTCAAGGCCTTCTAGAAAACTTCAAAATTTGCAAAACAACCCAAACATTTATAGAACCTTACATGGATTCACAGTTTTTGATGAAACCTAATTTTATTAGTTAAAATTAGATAAAATTTGAAATGTTTGTAATTTTTGTTCATTTTGAAGTTTTTGCACTGTCAACTTCCCTTAAAATTTGCAATTTATGCACTTTTAGCAATTTTGCAGTTTTTTTAGCAGGCCTTGGATAAATTCTGATTTGAATATTTTGTAGTTTTTGAAGAGGTTCACAAAGTTACCCAGTTTTTGCAAATTCTGCATTTTTTGGAGTGCTTTGCTAAAATTTGCAGTTTTTGCATTTTCTGCAATTACACGGATTTCTGGACATAAGTGTGCTAAAGATGTGGAACCTTATCACTTGTTTGGCTTCTTTGATTCCTGTGATTTGAGTTCAGGGAGCTTTAGAAGGTGGCAGTACTTATTGCATTTGTGACCGAGGATGAAGTTCTTTATGGCAGTAGCTGACAAATTTCCACAGCAAAATAGGATGGCATTGCCCTCTTCTGTCAGCAGCGTGCTTGTGGCTATCTCTGGGTCACAGAGTGAGTATTTGACACCTTGTATGTCGGTCACAATGAGCTGACCATCAGATCTCTCGTGAGTGTAGTGAACAAAGGTTTCGGCCTTCAAAACAACTTCGCTGTCATCCTCACTGATATTTCCTGTGTTGTTTATGTACTTCTCAAACCGGCCTTGAATGTATGGCTCGATGGTCACAGGCTCCCCATTCATGCTAGCATAATACACCTTGGCGTAGGTAAATGTTTGCCCAAATTCAAAAACTGACACTTCCTCTTCCATGTTCTGTGCAAAGTTTCTGGCAAGTGCACTCATTTGGACCACTTTACGGGTGTGTTTCAAAATTGTCCCAAACAGTTTTTTTATCCCCTCGATTTCTGTTTTCTTGTACTTTTTCAGGACATACTGTCCTGAGGGAAGACCATTGATTGACTTTGCCATGAAGGCATCTCTAAATCCTCCACTTGCAAATGACTCTATCTTAACAGATATTGTTGCCTCCTTCGGCTCAAGCCACGCCATCTCCGCTACTGAAAATTCCTCGAGATTGACTGCTACTATCTCAACTTCCGGAGTGATAAGCTTTCCAATATCCAGCATTCGGCTTAGCGAGACTGAAGCAGCTACTGTTGGTTTGAGTGATGACTTTGAGGTTGGCTTTAAAGATGACATCATTGATGACTTAGGGCTCTTTCGATCACAAGGTTGCTCTATCGGGGGACTTTCTTCTAGAATAATTTCTTCGGCCTCTAACGCCATGTTGTCAAGGAATCTGATATGAATAACTTTCCAGTTTTGGATTTGGCTTGCATCTTGGTATGATGGCCCCCGTTCACCCGCCAAAACATCGCATTCCATATTAGTATTGAAATGTTTTCGGCAGGCTTCTTTTATGTTCTCTAAAGTTGCCTCTTTCTCCATAGGTACTAATGTTAAGGGTCCCATTCGCGAATATTTTTGGTATTTACCTTCGACTGTCGAGGTCAAGCGCTGTACTGTCAGGCTGTTTGCACCCAGTCCACTTGGACCTGCTTCATCTTTCTTACCACATCTCTTTTTGGCCATTTTTTCCTTGTAGCCGTTCCATTTCGCTCGTTTTGACATGATAAAAGCGACGAGAAAACTCCAAGAAAATAGACTACAAGCTCTTCCACGTGCGAAAAGTGACAGATCAAAGCCACATTGCATTATGGGCTATGGCGTCGATGGGCCGCGTGGGGGGTTTTCAGTTTAGTTTGATTTAGATTAGTTTTCACTAAGCTAAAGAAAAAAAGTGAAGTGAAGTGAAGTCATATCGAGTGAAAAAAAAAACTCAACTAATACTTAAATGAATACTTTTTTAAAAAAAATTAAAGTGAAAAAAAAAAAAAATGTGACTAAAACATATAAATATCATATTAAAATGATAAAATGTTAGAAAATTGCTATGGCGTCAATGGGCCACCATATATCTGTTAATAAATCATCATTATTATTATTATTATTATTATTATTATTATTATTATGAAGTTCAAAAGGGGTTTGTCTCAAAATACATATCATTGTTATGGTGGGGTGACAGGCCTACACAGTTTCCCTTAACATCATTATTTTGTTAAACTCTCTTGTAGTGTCCGCACTGAAATTTTCAAAACCCTTTAGCCATCCTTTTTTTTATTTATCAGAACTGGACAGAACTCAGTTTTTGAAGAATTTTAGCGTTTGTTTTATCAAAATCGGTCAAGTAATTCAAAAGTTATGAATTTTCAAATATTTTAAAACGGAGGCATGTTTTCGAACTGAAACTCATAGGATGTAATACTAAAAATACTGCTATGGAAATGGCACCAGAATCAATAAAAAAGTGATTTTTGATAACTTCAAAACGAACCAACCAATCTCAACCAAATTTGGACACATGACACACTATCACAGGTACTTTCAACTCATCTGTTAATCTCTTTGTGCTCGTTGCTATGGCGACGATATGACGTCATAAACTTGATTATTTTAATTTTTTTTCAGTTATTTTTAGACTAAAACATAAGTTATAAAATGAATAATTGCCAAACATCACTTTTATATCAGTTTCGTTGATTAGATGTGAGATGTGAAACGGTTTCCATAGTAACAAAGGCAATACCTCTCTCGAGTAGGTGCCGTTATCTTTGTTCAAGATAATAGTAGTTGTTAGTCGAAGATAACACTTATATTATCAATACCGATCTTGAGTTCTAATGTTTGAGGCACTTCAGAAATACAGACTATCAGTTGCCATGGCAACACAAGTTTTCTCATTTAGGCTAACTACTTATTTTTATTTTTGCAAATGTTATTTCATTATTCTACAGTATTAATTTTGGAATTACAATTTGAATCATTGGGTTTAAACCTCATAGAGGCAAAACATTTATCTAATCAGTCCGTTGCCATGGCAATGCAGACAGAAGCCTTTCCAAGTGAAGTGGTTATTTTTATTTGTATTACATTTAATCAATATTTCTGCACCAGTAAAGAAATATTGATTAAAGATAGAACTGTTGCCATGGCAACTGCTTGTTAGTAGCCCTACCATATCTATGTAATGAGGTATTGGTACTACATGAATGGGAAACTGGTATAAAAAAAGCTCCCGTGAAATGATTATACTAAAAATTTAATTTGGAATGATTAAACACCCTAAAAACCTTAACAATCAAACATTTATTTATGAACAGTTACACAAGTCATGTGCAATTACATGCTAGCCACTGACTCGCGAAACTTCCACTGCTATGCTTGTCTGGTATAAATTCAACCTTGCTTAAAGAAGAAAGTACAATAAAAAGTAAAATTCATATTTCGGTAGTTTTTTGACATTCTTTGTCTTGGTTATTCTTTTGAACGCACAATTTAAAATATAAAAAGTGTTAAAAATGTTAAGATGTGTATATATTTGTATCAATGCTAAAAATTCTAAAAGATGTGTATATCTTTGTATCTCTGCTATCAATTTCGCTGAAATCTCAGCCTCCGCCATCTTGGATTCTTAATATCCCGGTACTCAATGTTTGATATACCAAGTGTCTTGGAAAGTCCATAGAATTCATATAAGGGCTCATATACAGTGTCACATCATGTATCACATCAGTATCACATCATGTATTACTCTTGGAAGTTTTACGTAGTTCCACTCCTTGTTGATGAGGGATCTGTTTTCAACTCGGTTGATTCTCACGCTCTCTGCGATTTGTCTTAACATGGCATCATTACCATACACTCCCGTCACGGACATTTAGGGACATGCAGTAGCTCGAAATACTATAGCAGCGAAAGCTAAATTAGGCATGGGAAAGAGTAAGAGGACTTAGCGTCCCCTAAGTATTCTTCATAAATTTCTGGTCTTCTATAAACCAACATACTATATCTATATGTTTTATCAACTGGTGCTTCTTTAAGACATACCTCACATATTATTAATACATCACTAAAATTTTGTACCAATAAATTAATATTATAACCTCTTAAAACTTCACCCTTTTCATACTCGTCGATAATTATATCTATTCTTTGTTGGGTGTCTCTATTATCTATGAGTTTACTTTTAACAGAAAATAGATCAACAAGAATATTTTTTTTATACATATTTGGTAAATAAATTTTAAAATACATATTAATCATATTTTGCAACATAAATTCAGAAGTTTCGCTATGAGTTTTAATTTTCCATCGACCATTATTATTAGTAATTAATAAAAGACCTGGTCTAAGTTTAGTATTATTTTCATTATTTAATTCTATTTTCAAATCTATATTTTCATCTTTACTATCATAACCTTGGTTAAGTACGCTTAGTATATATGATCTTTTTATTACACTTTGACTAAAAATACGTGATGTATAACCCGGATTATAATAATCATTTACACTATCACTTGAAATAGCAAAAAAATAAAATTCTAAGTACTCTATACTTGGCTCCAAAAATCCATATTTTTCAATACTAATTATGTATTTTAAAAAATCTATTTCTTCATCTATTTCTTCATCTAATCTAAGATTAAGATTAATATGTAAATAACCATCTCTAAATATTTCATCCAAATTCATCTTAATTTGAACACAAACCCTTGCTGATCTTAATTCAGCGTGTATTCTAATATTAATATTATTATCTAAGATCATTTTTAAAGTATTAGGATGAGCTTTAAATTTG